>JAJJWW010008948.1:0-301183 GCA_023531295.1 Papaver armeniacum | reverse complement strand
ACGTCATCACGTTAGCTTGCTACGTCAGCAATAATGACTAACCAGCAGCTGCCATGTCAGCAGATGGTCCAGTCAATGATTTACAGTCAGCAATTCTGATCTATGCAGAATATTCCGTTACCGTCGGCATATATCGTTAACATCTAACGTCGTTAGCCGACAACAAATCTAGGACGTTCATTCATGACGTCGTTAGGTAGCCATTACCGTTACCGTCTACTGCGTCAGCCTTACCTCATCAGCTTGCGTCATGATGACATCACTTACACCTGTCATATTCCCAGGCGCAGATCTTCTCCGGAGACGGTGTGTCCGGCGGCCACCATTTCCGTCCGGACACGGTCGGTCGTGATTCCGTGCATCGCAGTGTACCAGTAAGCATGCTCCTCGGTTGTTTCCAACCCGCGCGTTTATACTGAAGGATGTTTACGGCCACCTGGTTGAACTGAGTCGGCTCACCAAGTTCTAGCCGAGTTGAGTCTTTGACTCACTGATATTTCAGCCCATCCTCATTTGGCTTGCGGATTTCTCCGCCCCATTGTGTGGGCTTAGCCAATTGAACTAATTCTTGGGCTTGGTCTTTTATATCCTTTTGCTTAGCTAATTCCATAACCCAAGAGGAAGTTTCTGGAAACATCTAAAAGGGTTGTTGGCCAAGTCACGCAGGGAATGTTTTGGAATATTCCAGAAGACATGCAGGCCAAGTTAATGCAATTTATGCCAGGAGGCATGCAGGGCAAGTCAATGCAATTTATGCCAGCAGGCATGTAGGGAAATTAATACAATTCATTGTTACCTCGAAATGAGGGTAAGACCTTGATTTGAAACATATAAATAGATGGGTTCATAACCCTAAAAGGTATGCAATCTCCCCTACTAAAACTCCTGTGAAAAACTCTAGCTAACTTAAGCATCAGAAGGTTTTTTGCGGTACCCCCCCCAACATTGTTCACGTGAAGAGAAAGGAATCAGTTCGATCAATATCAACATCATCATCAGATTCGTGTTTGGAGGTGAAAATATTTTACCATCCAAACATTGGCCCCGACCCAAGGGGATTCGAGAAAAGAGATCGTGTTTTTCCCGAATCGAGATTATGGCAAAAGTAAGACAGACTGCACGAAAGATCGTTTCTTCTACCAATCCTCGACACTCAGTCCAACCAGCACCTTTAGTGCCTACCGGAAACAGACATGGACGAGATCGTGTTCGCGACAGAACCCCAGATCATGGTCGAGATCGAGATCGTGTTCGTGACAAAACCCCAGATCGGAGAAGCGAAAAACGACCAATGATTGAAGACGAAGGAATGGATATTGACTCCATACCTGATGGACAAAACCCACGAGTTCAAGCAGATAGAAGGCTTGTATTCAGCAGCCCGTCAAGGAGGAATAACGATCGACATGATCTGCGTGATGGACGAACTGCGACTCCTAGTACGGAGGAAGAACGGTTGTGTCGTCAGCTGAACGAGGTGGAGAAAGAGAATGCTCTCCTAATATTAGAACGTGAGAACCAATATCGACCTAGGACTGTTAATTTGAACAACCAGAAGGGTCGATCTGTATGGGAGCGTCTTGGAAGTCGAGTTAGCCCGCGAGATGTAGACCAAAACAGAGAAGTGATCGATCTTGATAGACCAGAGAAAAATATGTTGGTAACTGGAGATCTACCTAGACGAAGGCGTGTACGAAACCGACGAGCAAGAACCCGAGCACGGCCAACTACAACTCAACAGAGTACGGCCAGAACTACCGCCTGCTCAAAACGCCCCAGGATTGACGAAGATGAGTTTCGAGATCGGCACAATGAGAGAGAATTTTCGCGTGATTACTATGCTCGTTCGGAGGAAGACATAGTTGGAAAAAAGTCCACTGGACCCAAAGGAAAAGAATAAGATCCAAAGTTGATATTCCAGAGAATCAGGACTATGAGCTGGAAGACATTTCCTCTGATGGCGATGTAAACGCAATAACTGATGCTCACCTCTGCAAGATGATCGAGAAAGTAATGTCAAAAAAGCGCTCCTGAGAGGAAAGGATAGACAAATTGCATCGAGCCGCAGGAGCTCCCTTCAAACTGAATATCAGAGAATTTCGGCCGCCAATGAATTTTCAAATTCCCAAGCTGCCGGAAACAGATGATCCAGATCAGCATGTTTAACACTATGAAACTGCCATGACTCTGTGGCAGTATAGCGATGAGTTGATGTGCAAGATGTTTCCACATTCACTGACTGGTGGATCAATAACGTGGTTCAATCAGCTCCGGGCACAGTCGATCGGGACTTACCATGAGCTGGTTGGTGAATTCTGATCTCACTACAAATACAACAGACGTGATCGGAAGGGATGCCACGCATTGTTCCTTTTGGGAATTCGGAAGGAGGAAAGCATCAGACAGTTTACTTGACGCTTCAAGCAAGAGTTGGCCGATGTGGATGGTGCCAACGATCAAGTCATCATCGCAGCTTACAAACATGCATACCAGTATGATCAAAGAGGTGTGTACGGTTCCTTGGTCAAGAGACCACCAAAGACTCTGGAAGAACTGTATGATCGAGCAGAAGAATACGCTCGAGTTGAGGATGATTCAAAAGCTCGAGAAACAAGAGAAGTTAACAGATCATCCAATCATCCAAATGATGGGAAGAAAGACAAGTCGAAGAATCGTTCGAGTGGGCAGCATAACGATCGAGGTGAAGTTCGAGAGAAAAACCATGGGGAATGAATGGAAACTGGATATTAGAAACATCATGATATGAAGCTGACACCATTGAACATACGGCTTACAGAGTTGTATGAGAAAATAAGCAAGGATTTGAGCCCCCCACGGCCTTTGCCAGCGGAGACACGTGATAAACGTGATAAAAGCAAATACTGCAATTATCATAAAGACATTGGTCACAAGACTGAGAATTGTCGCTCCTTACAGATCGAAGTCCAGCGAATGATAGATGTTGGAAAGCTACAAGAGTAAGTGAAAAAGGATTTTGGGAAAGGCTCGGGATAATTTGGAACAACACATGTGATTAATGTCAGTCACGCCAGGATCCATTCAATGAACAGACGACATCAGAAGATGAGACCAGGAGAAAGCTCGGGCAATTAAAGGAACGGTACGTGAGAAATCACATCGATTTTGTCAGCGGAAATGGAGCAGAAATTCTGGAGCTTGGATGCACAAAGGTCGAGTTCTCTGAAGCAGACATGATAGGTGTATATGCTCCCCACAATGATGCTATCGTTATAACAGCTTGGATTGGCATGTTCCATGTACACCATATTCTAGTGGATACGGGAAGCTAAGTGAGCGTGCTGTTTTCAGGAGCCTATTCATGTATGAATCTCTCACACGACTTGATCGAGGAGGAAGAAAATCCAATTATCGGCTTCAATGGAGAAATTACAAAGGCGATTAGGAAAGTAAAGATGCCTATAACAGTGGCTGACAAGTCCATTCTAGGCAGTTTCTTGTTACTGGATTGTCGATCTCCTTATAATGCGATCGTATGACGAGACTGGCTGCATGCGATCGGTGCAGTCATATCCTCGTATCATCAATGCCTGAAGTTTATTACCCCTGAAAGGGTCATAAAGGTTAGAAGCGACTAGATGGCCACCCATAAGTGTCACGAGAATGCTATGCATAAATATAGGAAATCAGAAGTTAGCGGGCACCATATCCTGCGAGTCGAACAAAAATAGCAATAAAAAAATCCTCTCCCTCCAGAATCATATGTGGGAGAGGACGCGGCTGAACCCCCAACAGTCGAGAAACTGATCGAGGTCCAGATTGGGGATGAGAAGCACAAAACCACATTCATAGGGGCAAATATACCCACGCATGAACGTGATGGTTTGATTACATTGTTAAGGGCAAACGTTGACATTTTCGCATGGAGTTTTGCTGAAATGCCTGGGATAGATCCGAACGTAGCCTGCCACATGCTAAATATCGTTGAGAAGTTCCATCCAGTTCGTCAGAAAATTAGGAATATGGCACAAAGCAAAAAATATGGAGTTATTGCTGAAATCGAGAAGCTGTTGGAAGCAAGCTTTTTTCGACCGGTACAGTATCCTCGATGGCTGTCCAATGTCGATCCCATTTCAAAAAAGAATGGCAAAATTCGTGTCTGTATCGATTTTACTGATTTGAATAAAGCATGTCCGAGTGATCCGTACCCACTTCCGCGGATCAGAGATTTGGTGGATGCAACCTCAGGGTATGGGAGACTGTCGTTCATGGACGGTTTTTCGGGGTATAACCAAATACCTTTGTTCGAGGAGATCAAGAGCATACTTGCCTTTGTGGCCCGACATAGGAGTTTCTTTGCTATACTATAATGTCGTTCGGGATAAAGAACGTAGGGGAGACCTACCAGCATTTGGTAGACCATATGTTCAAATATTTGATTGGGAAGACGATGGAAGTATATATCGACGATATGGTAGTAAAATCTGAGCAAAAGGAGTCCCATTTTATCGATCTACAGAAGACGTTAGATATCTTGAGGTGATATCGTATGAAGCTCAATCCAGCAAAATGTTCATTCGGTCTATCCTCGGGAAAGTTCCTTGGATACTTGATGACGCACAGAGGAATCGAGGCGAATCCGGAGCAAATTAGAGCCATCAGAGAGATGACATCCCCAAGAACAAAGAAGGAGGTCCAGAAGCTAGCGGGGCGATTAGTAGCTTTAAATCGTTTCATTTCACGTTCGTCAGATCGATTCAAACCATTCTTTGATGTTTTGAAGAAAGCAATGAATTTTGGTTGAACGGATAAGTGCGAAAGAGCCTTCGATGAGATCAAACAATATTTTTCAACTCCCCCAGTATTGGTGAGTCCAAAACTGGACAACCTGTCGAAGTATATCTGGCTGCAACGGAGAACGTTGTAAGTACAGTGCTATTTGTTATGGATCCACATGAAAAGCTTGTTTACTTCGTCAGTAAATCTTTGATATGGCGGAAACACGGTACAAAAAAATTGAGAAGATAGCACTTGCACTGTTGCATGCATCTTGTCGCCTCAAACCATATTTCCAAGGGAGACAGATCGTAGTCTACTCTGAATATCCGCTGAAGAGAATCCTGGAACGTGCTGATGATTCCATCCGACTATCCATATGGTCAAATTTCTTGGGAGCGTATGAAATCAAGTACGAAACCAGAACTACAGAGAAGGGACACGCTCTGGCTGCACTGTTAGCAGATTTTCCTGTGGATGACATATAAACGGTTACCGAAAAATAAGGAGAGTTATTTCACAAACCCATAGAGTCAACCACTAATCAAACTGGGGGCGAGTCCGCAATGGAGGTTGATACACCTGAGCCGCTATGGACTGTGTTTACTGATGGGTCATCAAATGTTGGTGGGCTGGAGTTGGATGTGTCATCCTTACTCCCGAAGGTTCAAGGATCGAGAAAGCGACTAGATTAGGCTTTCGAGCATCAAACAATGAAGCTGAATATGAAGCAGCAATTATCGGTTTAAAAGCTGTCAAACAATTAGATGTGAAGAACGTGAAGCTGATAACTGATTCCATGTTAGTAGTTAACCAGTTTCTGGGGACCTACAAAGCCAAGGAAAAGAGGATGGCCTTATATTTAGATCGTATGAGAGAGATGGTAAATGAATTCGACCAATTCTCTATTGGGCAGCGACCACGGTTGGAAAACGGACACGCAGACGCTTTAGCGTATCTGTCTTCCGCAGTCGATACTGATACCACCCGTTTTGTTGTAGTGGATTTCCAAGCGTTACCTAGCATCTCCGACAGCCACTTTGTTATGTATCTCGAACACGCTAGTGGGGGCGAGAGGGTAACTACATCAGCACATGAAGATATCGAAAACATTGGCACAATATGGATGTTGTGATCCGGTGATAGACGATTCGGGCAATTCTGCGCCGAAAATGCTTGATTAGCGTCAACCTTATATTCGGTATTTGACAACCGTGAACTCCCGGAAGATGAGCATCTCACTTCAAAAGTGAAAAAGAATGCGTGGAGATATTCAATGATCGGGGGGACATTTATACCGCAAACTTTGTAGCTTTGGAGGCATTTTTGAGATGCATATCCGTAGGAAGGAAGACGAGATATTGGCGGAGGCTCATGAAGGAATATGTGGCAATCATTCTGGAGGGCGCAGTCTCGCGCACATGATACTTACCCAAACGTACTTCTGGCCATTCATGCAGAAAGACGCTAAAGAGTACGCACAGAAGTGTGTGTCATGCCAAGAGCACGCTCCAATTCCTAAAAGGCCCACCAACGAGCTGCATCCAGTTTTAAGTCCCTGGCCATTCGCTAAGTGGGTACTAGACGTCGTCGGACCACTCCCCTGAGCTCCTGGAGGAGTGAAATATGTATTGGCCGCTACTGATTATTTTACCAAATGGGTCGAGGCGGTGGCATTGGTACATGTTACCAGGTACCACATAAAAAGGTTCATATGGGAGAACATCGTCTGCAGATTTGGAATCCCACATGAGTTAGTGTCAGACAATGGCAAGCAGTCTGGAGTAATCAAAGAATTCTGCAAGAATTTGAGCATTCACCAGAACTTTTTTGCTCCATATTATGCTCAAAGCAATGGGCAGGAAGAATCAACAAATCGTGTTATTATGGACAACCTCAAGAAAAGGATGGAGAATGCGAAGAGAAAGTGGACATAGGAGTTCCCTGGAGTCTTATGGTCTTACCGGACCACCCCAAAAAGATCCACTGGATTCTCCCCATTCACGCTGGCTTATGGAACAGAGGCAGTCATACCCACTGAGGTACACCTGAAGACTACCAAGACATGTGCTGTCGAATCTGGAAACAATGAAAGCATATTGGCTTTAGATAAAGAGCAGCTGGAAGAACAGAGAGAAACAACCTTGCAGCAATTGGTTCGATATCAGTAGGCAATCAAGCTGAGTTACGACCGAAAGTTCAAAGAATGAGCATTTAAGCCAGGGAAATATGTGTTGAAGAAAACTCGAGCAGCCACAATGGAGCCAAACTGCGAAAAGCTCGGAGCAAATTGGGAAGGTCCATACATAGTAGACATGCCCGTATCTCGTGGCTCCTACTACCTAAGGAACCTCGATGGAACTCAATATTCAAAACCATGGAAGCCATGTAATTCGTTCCACTTGAAGAAGTTTTATCATTAGCTAAATTCGCATAGGAGTAGTTTCATTCAAATCCTTCTGTGATGCACTCTTTTTCCTTTATGATGGTTTTATCCCATTGGGTTTTCCACGCAAAGGTTTTAACGAGGCAGGTTTTGTTGGGCATTAGGTATTTATCTTGTTGTTCATATTCAGATATTTAATTCAATATTATTTTGGTACTCCACACTCTATTAAGATTGTTCGTGTTTAATTATAAGCTGTTACGGGTGGTTTAAATCCACAGTCAGTCCTAAATGGCAAAGTAGTACAGTTCGAGTCTTTTGTTAGCAACATCTCCAACACCTTGCAGATAGGATGAATGCACATTTCGAGCATTTTTACCTTATTCTAAGCATATCCCCATCATATGGGACGTCAACAAATGTGGCGAACATTTTTTCCTGTCCAGACATGGGAAAATGTACACATCTCAACTCTGCGTGCATCTTGAATAGTGGGATTGGCCCCCTGCGCGAATTCAAGATAGCAGAAAAACACAAATTCTCTTTCCATGCGCGAGCAAAATGCAATAAGGAAGTGCACCCTTGCGCGAGCATTGAAGCAAGCATGACATAGTTACATGATGGGGGCGAGTTTTATATCACCTCAATCACTTGGGGGGGGGAGATATATAACACCTCGGCTCACAAGCAAAAAAAATACCTGGGGACGAGTTGCATAACACTCCATAACGCGCTTGGGGGCGAGTTATGCAACACTCCAGAATAATGCGAAGTTAAGTCGCAAATAGAATTGGGAAACCCGAACTTCTTAACCCAAAACAAGTTATGGATTAAGAGCGGGCGATGTTTGCACCTAATATTTTACACTGGAAATTGGCTTACTTGAGCCTAATATGCTCATCTTATTAGTCAAGTATGGCTCACTAGGCCTCCCAAGCACTATACATAGAAGCCCATGTGCAAAGATCCAAGTAAAGGCAAGGAGGGCCCATGACATCAATGCCACGTCAGCTTGCCAATATGCATTACACTTTCATGTCAGCCTGACCCGTCAGCATTGAACTGCCACGTTATCCTGACACGTCAGTGCTGAACTGCCACGTCAACAATAATGACCAACCATCAGCTACCATGTCAGCAGATGGTCCAGTCAGCGAGTTACAGTCAGCAGCTCTGATCTATGCAGAATATTTTGTTACCGTCGGCATATATCGTTAACATCTAACGCCGTTAGCCGACAACAAATCTGGGACGTTCATTCATGACGTCGTTAGGTAGTCGTTATCGTTATCGTCTACTGCGTCGGCGTTACCTCATCAACTTGTGTCACGATGACGTCACTTACACATGTCATCTTCCCAGGCGCAGATCTTCTCCGATGACGGTGTGCCCGGCGGCCACCATTTCCGTCCGGCCATGGTCGGTCGTGATTCCATGCATCGCAGTGTACCCAGTAAGCATGCTCCTCGGTTGTTTCCACCCCATTCGTTTACACTGAAGGATGTTTACGCCCACCTTGTTGAACTGAGCTGGCTCACCAAGTTCTAGCCGAGTTGAGTCTTTGACTCACTGATGTTTCAGCCCATCCTCATTTGGCTTGCGGATTTCTCCGCCCCATTGTGTGGGAATAGCCAATTGAACAAATTCTTGGGCTTGGTCTTTTGTATCCTTTTGCTTAGCTAATTCCATAACCCAAGAGGAAGTTTCTGGAAACATCTAAAAGGGTTGCTGGCCAAGTCACGCAGGGAATGTTCTGGAATATTCCAGAAGACATGCAGGCCAAGTTAATGCAATTTATGCCAGGAGGCATGCAGGGAAAGTTAATGCAATTTATGCCATGAGGCATGCAGGGAAATTAATACAATTTATGCTTACCTCGTAATAAGGGTAAGACCCTGATTTGCAACATATAAATAGATGGGTTCACAACCCTAAAAGGTATGCAATCTTCCCTACTAAAACTCATGTGAAAAACTCTAGCTAACTTAAGCATCGGAGGGTTTTTTTGCAGGTACCCCCAACATTGTTCGCGTGAAGAGAAAGGAAGCAGTTCGATCAATATCAACATCATCATCAGATTCGTGTTTGGAGGTGAAAATATTTTACCATCCAAACACAAATAGGGCAGTAGACAGAAGTCATCGAGGATTATTTAAAACCACCTTTATATATATATAAATACGCGCTTTTTAAGACAATATATAATTGATGACTCCATGGTTGTGAGGGTAACGTACTCGCGGATTATTTCTTTTTAGTTTAGATTAATATAATATGCTTTAGAAAATAGTGGGATTTTGTTAAAATATGATCTTTTGCCAAATGATATTCATCATATTTTAAATAGCCTTACTGAGAAGGAGGATATTTAAATTAGTTTGAAGAATTTTTATTTTTTTTTGTCGATCAACAATTTCAATTTATTCAAATCAAAATGTTACAAATGAAACATCGAAATACAAGATAATAGGAACCCTAATACAAATGAAGATATCAATTACAGGTAAATCGCTAAGAGAAAGAGCCATATACCGTAAAGATACCCAATTTTTGTAAATGTAGTAGGGAAGGATGATGGTAAATGTAGTAAATTCTGATGTTCTTATATAAACGTGTACAAAAATAAAATAACGACTAAATGAAATTGAAAAACAATACAAACCAGTTATAAAATAAACGACTTTCAATAACAAAAACTCTTATTACTGGTACTAGCCCCATTTTCCAGTGTGCGCTTGACAACTATATACAAATTTGTGGCTCCCTCCCTTCCTCCTTCAGCATCGTTGATACTGCCCCCCATCTAATGAGTACCTTGGAAGTTCCTTACTTCGATGTTGTTAAGAAAGAGATGCCGACAAAGTATTCCATGTCTGAGAGTGATTTATTTCTCTGGGAGTGTAACAAAATCAAGCATGCACAAGACTATCTTTTGGCCATTCCTATTAGTGGGTTGAATCAAAACATAGGGCCATGCCAGTTTTCCTTAGTGTTATGCTACCGAATGGGTATCCCACTTTTTGTGGAGGGTAGTGCGTGTCCTTGTTGTAAAGGGGGGATGGATATATATGGTGATCATGCATTACATTGTGCCAAAGAAGTTGGGTTGAAGTTTCGCCATGATTTCATGCGTGATACTTTAGCAGATGCTTGTTACATAGAGGGTGTGCCTGCTAGAAAGGAGATGTCCTTGGGCTTGTTGGTTGATGATGGTTCGGCCTTGAGACCGGCAGATATAATGGTTTACGGATGGAACAATGGTCAAGATACTTGCTTTGATGTTACTGGTGTCTCTCCCTTTGTTGGTGGTGGTGCGCTTGTGCCTGGCCGTGCTATCTCTAATGCAGTTACCCGGAAACACAAGAAATATTTTGATAAATGCATATCTCAGGGTTACGATTTAGGAGTTTTAGCATTTACATCACTTGGAGAGTTAGGCGAAGATTTTGTTGCTTTCCTGAAGAGACTCTGGTCCTGTATAGCTAGCCACGACTTCAATGCGAAAGTTAGTAATTTTATTTTTCATAGAATTGGGGTTGTTATTTTGAAAGGGATTGGTGCCCAGCTTGTTGCTCGGTTACCAACCAACTCTATTGTAATTGAGAATGATGATGATTAAAAACATGTCTATAAAAAAAGAATTAGAAATTAACGACATTTATAACAAAATAAGAAAAATAAGATTTTTTTTTTTTAGTTCATGTTCTTTTACTCGTTTTGACTTATATTTCAAAGAATACAACTAGTCATCAAAAACAGGTTCCTTCAAGAAATTGGTTGGAAGTCTCGCTACAAGCTGAGCTCCAACCCCTTTTTGAATAACCACTCCAATCCTATGAAAAAGAAAATCCCTGACCCGAACATTAGCATCATGACTGGCCATGAAATTACGCAACCTTTTCAAGAAGTCAATTGTTTCACTACCTAACTCACCAAGGGTAGTAAAAGCCAATGTACCAAAACTAGCCCTGAGCGCTACACTTCTCGAGATATTTAGGTTGCTTAGAGCAACAACACTACTAATGGCTTGGCACATCAAGGAACGAACACCATCTCCAAAGTGAAGGGGAGACGCCTGTGACATCCAAACATGTATCACGACCTTTATCCCAATTATAAACCATGATGTCCGCATGTCTCATAGCCGCACCATTATTCGCAAGCAAACCAAGATCCACCTCCTTCCTAGCAGGCACACCAGCACGATAGCATATATCAACAAAGGTGTCTCGAACAAGGTCATGTCTAAACTTAAGCCCCACTTCACTAGCACAATGAAGAGCATGATCTCCATATACATCCATCTCTCTACCACAGCATGGGCATGCACTGTCTTCCTCAAAGAATGGAATCCCAAAACGATAGCGTAAGATTGCGCTACGTGAAAAATACTATAACCCCCTTACTATATGGGTTCAATATATATAAGCCCCACAAAATGGATCCTTCACTATCAACTCCATTCTTTCACATTTTGATATTTCTAGGCCCAAAACTTTTATTTTCAGGGCTTGATAATAAAGTGACATTTTCATAATGTCAATTTTACCCTTTTCAATATCAAGAAGAGAAAAATCATAAGATCCATTCATTTCTCCATTTTCTTTCTCTCTCATCTATCTCTCTCTCTCTCTCTCGGTTGCAGAGAAAAAACTTTTAGGGTTTTCTTAGATTCATTCATCTTCTTCTTTTAGATCTTCTACTGCAACAATGGTGAAGAAGTTTTAGATAAGAAGAGTAGAGACAATCGATTTTTTTTTCCAGCTTGATTAAATTTAAGTTTGAAAATCTGAAGCAGAATCATATCAGGGTAAATTGTTGTCATCGATGGCGACGATAAAGATCACAAATCCACCACCAGGAGAAGGAGGAACATCAGTTTCAGTAGAAAAAAATGAATTTGAGAAACAAAATTGAATTAATAGATCCCCAGATTCAACATGAATTCATCTGTAAGCTAAGTATAATTATCATCTTCTATTGAAAATGATGATTCGATTGAATTTTTAAGCTTGTAAGTTCTAGATCTGGCTTGATTTGTTAGGATTTGTTGATTTAATTTCAGATTCATAATACGATTTTAATCTTTATTTCTGATTTCAGATTTTTAAACAGCTTTGATTAGAAATATTTCTACGATTTCAACTAATATTCTTAGATGAACTCGTAATCGGAGTTTAGATCTATTATAGTCTGCTCTTTGCATTGGTTTTTAGATGAAAATCTGGAAAAAATATTACAAAAATTTGCTAGGTTTCATTATTGAGAATACATCAATCTCTTTATCTTAAATCTCGATTGAAATTCTGTTTTCAGATTCGATATCAACGAATCGTCATCTCTATTACCCATCTATTTCTTACAAATTTCATATACTTTAACTGAATTGCTCAATTTTGTGTACTTTACTTCTAACACTATGTAGTTTGATATATCTTTGTCAATAAAATCAAATTTAATTGTTACATAGTATTTTTTATTGAAAATTAGTGGTGGTGATATGGTTGGTTGTGGATTTGAAATTGCAGGTTGATTTTTGAACTAAATTGTTGGAGCTAAAACAAGGAAATGTGATGTTGTTGATGGAATTTGCAGAAGAAAGGAGTGGAAGATGTATGTTGTTCATACAAGATACATCTATGCTGCCGAGGAGTCGTAAAAATGGGAGTTCCGGTGGAGAAAAAGTTGTTGAACACCGTGAAGCAATCACATTTGTTGACGTTGTAGGTGTAGATGAGGCTAAATAATAGTTGGAAGATATTGTGGTATACGTAAGAACTTTTTTTATGAGTTTTTGCTTGCGTTTTATAGAAATTATGCATGGCCAATAATAAGAAGCTAACATCTGTATGATACTACTTTTATGTCTGGACATTGTTTTTTATTAGCTAATTTAAAAGTCTTATACCTATTGTAATTGTTGTTTACAGTCTTATTCGCTTCATGCAGCTAGCACACAAACAAAAAATCTGGATAACAATAATTCAGGTGCTCATGTTGGCGGAATAGAAAGGGAAGAGACTTCGAAGAAGATGCAATGATTTAGAACAAGAAGAGGATATCGAGGAAATAAAGAAGAAAGCAATGATAATGTGAGTATCTTACACATTCTTAATCTTGATTTGTCACATAGTATATCATAGCAAAGATAACTCTCAGTTTCACAAGTCATACGCATGTGTAACTAAAATCATATGCATGTGTAGCTCTCAGTTACACTAGTCATATGCACGTGTAACTCATACTTACACTAGTTAAATGCATATGTAACTCCAACTTACATTGATATTTTCTTTTCTCCATCTTTCTCATTTTCTTCTACATTAGGTATAATTATCTTCATAATAATTTGATATTTATTCATTGTTGTGTAACTATATTATTGTATGTCTAAAAAGATTCCACATTTGTTTGGTTAAATGGTACTTTAGTAGATCAATTTCCATTCAGTAGATAATTGTCATGCATATAATTGATTATACAGGATGTTGTTCAGTTTGTTCTTTTTCTTTTTTGTTTGAATTAGCTTTGTAAGAAATCACATGAGTTAGTGGTATGAGGATCCAAATGTATGTGCATGCACCTATTCTATGATTCCAAGGTCTCTTTGATGAAATAATGTTATTAGAAGCGTGAATGAGTATCCATTGCATTACAGTCGTTTTTGAATGTTAATGTTTTAATTGATTGCAATTCATGGATGTCATCGAGATTGTTCCATAACTGTTGTTATTTATATTATTTTTGGCAGTTGTTGCAGCTAATTCCTGGACTGGAAAAACATAAGGAAAATGTTACTTATAATCTCGCAGCGCAGGTAAGACATGATTTGCATTTGGAATATTTGTTACCTTTTCATTATATAACTGTCAGTCTTCAATAATTTTTTCCGTTTCTTTGATTGGATTGTAACATTTCATGATGTTTAAGTAGTTGGACTAGTTTATGAGTTGCTGAGTGATCGAATTTTATATAGTGGTAAAGGTTGTCGTTCACTTGGACTTTGTTGAAATTGATTTTAGGCTTAAATAAATGAAAATAAATAAAAGTAAGAAAATATATACACAAAATAGTAGCAAGATGGATAGGTACTGGGACTCGGGATTTTACTGCCTTTCATATACATGGGTTTTAGAAATTAATCCTTGACATTTATAGCTCCAAACACAAGAAATATTAACTCTATTCTTTGCCAAAGTAGATTTCATAAAACATTAGTTGTAAGTTGTGAGTATGACGCATCAAGAGTAATTAAAACTAAGCATGCGACATCAAACAAAATAACAAATAATTATTAGAAATCATAACTCATTAAAAATCAGTTGAAATAGTAATTAAGGAATTAATTAAATTTACCACATAATGAAATTCAGCTTTGTCCGTCGTCCCATAGATGGGTTCTAGCTCCTCATGGTGCAAACACGCTCAAAATAATAACTCGTGGCTCAAAAGGTGTTTTTATTGAAGAAATAATACACACAGGAATTTGTAACGCTGTATTGGCGTCACAGAAGTCACTGTTACTAAAATTGTTGCAAAACTGAAGATAATAGTTACTAATGGACTGTTACAGAACATATTGAATATAAGACTCTAAGTACGACTATTCTCTGCAGCTATATGTTCTTCAGCTTAGGGTTCTTGAGAATGACACTTATGATGTATTGTCTGCAACTACTTCTTCCTGCTGCTGCTGCTGCAACTCCTCCTGCAGCGTGATTCTTCAACCTCGGCCTACCCCTAACTCTCCATCCCCTTGTATGGTACTAATTCAACCTATTTAAACCCGAAAGATGCATCGAATCTCCTTCATAACTTCAAAATATCCTCTCTTTATTATTTTTATTCTCACGACAATATTTTCCATTTCTTTGATCTTCCACGCGTTATCAGCTATCAAACATTCCTTATTTATCTTCTTCACGCATCTCTGTAGTGCAAAACACTCCAAACTGATGCATTAAACGCCTCAAACTCGTGTCAAATTCACTTGAACCCTTGAAAGCTTGTGTTCACTGTTTTGGATTGAAACACGTTATTCAGCCAAATTTTTTCCAAACAAACACCCATACCAACATTCTATAGTCATATCGCGTCTACCCATGAAGTTTCAGCGATTGAGTCTGCCTCTAACCCATCCAAAATCCGATCGACAAATCTGCCAGGAGTGAAACTCGTTTTCCCGCCAAAAATGAAAATTCAAATGAAGAAGATGAGATGCCCCCTATCCTGAACTGGGGTGTGAATAGCAGCTGGGTGCCCCTTAGCAATTGAGGTGCCCCTTATCCAATGTGGGAGTCCGCTTAGCAAATCCTCCGGGGTCCAAAAAGTACTTTTTGAGCAACTTTTTCCACACAAGTGTATTTCTCCAAAAACACCTACACAAACATAAAAACACCATAATAAGTACAAAATCAAGCACTCACAATAGAGACACTGAGGACAATTCAGACACAAAAATGTGTCTATCAAATACCCCCAAACTTATTATTTGCTAGTCCTGAAGTAAATCTAATCTAGAAAATAAAAATTCTAACTCACTAGGTGGCCCTAGTGACCGAGTTAATCTCGGGAGGGTTTACCAAAGGTGTACCCACAAAACCATTATACTCCAGACCCTAGCTATCTATGCGGAACCTTGGAAGGCACTAAAAAAATCTCCTTGGTTGGCATACTTATTGACTACAGGAGGAAGTACCCTGATGCGAAATTCAATTGATGTACACGAGTTTGCACTCAAGCATACTAAAATTCATATATAAGTGACAGAGCTCTACTCGGATAGTTTCTGAATATCATAACCGGAGTCGACCGATCACATGGAAAGATTAAGAAGGTGGATGTAGAGAAAAACGTAGATGGTTTTGATGTTGACTAAGGTGAACGGTGTTTCCCATATCTGTCTGAAGGGCTCTGCCAAGGTGAACCTATCCTAATGGACTGAGATACCGGTCTGACTAATGTCAACACATCTGGCATATACAAGGGGACCAGCGGTCGATAATCCTAACTCTAGGTCAACACAACTGGCATATACAAGGGCACCAGTGGTCGACTTTATTGAATTTATTCCGGTTGGTCTGATGGTCTGGTCTCAATTTTTTTTATTTTTTTTTGGGTACCTCAATCACTCTATTTCACCCTAACAATAGTAACAACTTGATTAGTGGGCCCCACCAAATCACTTAGAAACATATTTAAAAATAAAAAATAAAAACAGAAGTGAAAAGGATTCAACGAGATATGGCGAAACTACCATGTTTTTTTTTCCTAACACCTGAGCTCTGTGCTTTTATGAATAGACTCTTTAGATGTTTCCATCTAATCGATTGGTTCCTCAACTCCTACAACCAAGATGCTTCCATCCACTTAGATTGGTTAGTGCTATCCTTAATAAGCATAAATTTCTAGGCTCGAGTTTATTTACTTGCAACTAAAAGTTTCTCCCATACCCCAAAACTTAAATCTAACATTGTCCTCAATGTTCTAAAGATGAAATTAAAAACATGAACAAGGAGAAACTGTTTACCATTTGAAGCAAAAGAGATAAGGAAGGATATTACCGTGTCGCATGAATATTGGGTTACCTCCCAAGAAGTGCTAAGTTTAAAGTCTTCAGACCCGGACAATGGAAGAGATTAGTCACCTCGAAGAATCATATAGCAAAGACTGGAATAATCTGCGGGTCATCTGGATCAAAAGTTCTAACCACAAGAAGAGGAAACTGCAACATACCAGGAAGATGTCCAACACACCCTTATTTATTTTTTTGTTTAAGACAACTACATCTAGTTGTGGTTCGGGTTCGAGCTCTATAAAAGGGTCTAGATAAAAGTTTCCATCTACTGGATTTCCTCAAAGGCAGTATCCTGAAGATCAGGTTCTAGAGTCTGGAAATACTCAATTAAGAACTTAGAAGCACATAACAATAACCTGAATAACTGGGGATCCTCTAAATCAATCAGACTTGACTTACACAGTTGACCACAGTAGTGGTCATTCTTAAGCAAATGTGTTGACCCTAATCTCCTAAAGCAATTAGGTTTAGTTTCAAAACTTAATAATTGACACATCTGAAACTTATACGTTCCCACAATTGGAAGGAATGTTTTTGGTGGGAAAACAAAGTCAATCGTGGTATCATAGCCTGGGTTAACCACATCGACCAGAGGATGGGTTTTTAACAACTGAACTTTTTTATGGACACAACTAGGTTCAGGAAAAAGTGTATGAAGATAATCTTTTAGAATGGTTGAGGCACATATGTCAAGTCCCAAGTTAGGGACCTTTTTAAGAGTTAAAACACATGGAGAATGATAATCACCCCCAAACTTAGAGTTTTCAGTGTCTCTAGAAAGACTAGTCACAACTTCCCTAATTTCAAGGTCATCTGATTCCTGAAAATGGTCAATTGATTCTTCTAAGTCAGGTTCATCCTCACTCATCTCTACAAGTTTATTTTCTTTGTCTAAGACTATTGTTTCTAAATCGCTAGACTCAAAATAAACTCGTTCCTCTAAACCTTCGTTGGCTTCGTGAAAAGGAAATACTACATCGTCTAAAACATGGATATTTCTAGTCAAACCCTCGTCCTTTTGAATAGGTGAATAATTATTAAAATTATTTGGATTTGTACTATAATTAACATTATCATTATAAAGCTCGTTGGGAGTTACAAATTCCTCATCACTATGCCTACATATTTCAGATTCTTCATCAATATTATCCTCATCACAATCATCATTATAATAACATGAAAATGATCGAACCTCATCTAAACAAGTAGCGTTACCAATTCTAACCTCGTCATCCTGATTATAAAAATTTTCCTCATTTTCACGGGTGATATTGGAAAGAATGTATTGGCAATCAAGAGTAATTCGAGCAATTCTTTCTTCCGTCTCTAAAACTAACCTACGTGTTGTCTCAGCAAACTCACGTGTTGACTCAGTTAAGTTACACGTTGACTTAAGTATCTTACGTGCTTCATCTAGAGAAGAGGAATTATAGGAATTTTGCTCGTATGACCGGTATTCATGTGAATAGTAATTGGGCTCACCATGGTATGATCCATAATATTCAAAAGGTTGGCGTTCCCAACCACTATTCACACTCGGTCATAAAAAGAGTGATGTCCATATTGTTCGATTGGATATTCATATTCATTGTGATGGCTATTATAATACAAGTTTGACATCCTAACTGCAAGGGAATTCTACACAAGCACAAACAAGGCCGACTCTACCACAACAAACCTACGATTTCTAGCAAACAAAAAGCATGATGGCTCCACTTAGATTGTTTCTAGACCAGACTTCTAATCCTTCGAAAGGGAATTCGTTACAATTTAAGCGAGACCCCTCCCGGAATCAATCTCGAGTGAAAGTAAGCTAAATAGAGACGAGGGAAGCTCGATGGAGCTTTGATACCACAAGGCCTCACCGCATTACAAGGCGGCGCAGTCACGCATTCAACTCACAGAAACCGTCATGAACTTCGAAGTATGCTTAAAAAAGTAACCAATATTTTTCGAATGACTTTCCTATTAAGCTCGTTACCCTATCGGTCTTGTTCTAGTCAATATTTTAAGCTTGGGTATGCGTTTGGTATCGTTTTCCTAAGGCGGGCAAGAAGAGAACGGTGATGAAATCCGAACCCTTATCTTGTATGGCCAGGCCTTGCCCTTTACTAGGAAATTAAAGCAGTCGTTTTCAATACCTCAACATATATGCATACAAAATCATCCAGTAAACCCGCTGACAGGGGATTCGCGGGTGTTTAGAATTCTTACCTTCCGTTCCAGACGGGGGATGAACCGTTGAAGTCGACTCGGGCCACTGACTCCTATGTCAGTGTACGAACCAGAGGGGCCGAGACAGTATCGTGAATCGTCGTCCTTCCTTGTGCAGTTTATATTTAAACTAACCCTTCCTTAGGGTTTTAAAAATAATAATGTCCAAAAGTCCAAAAATAAAGTCCAAAAATTAAAAATAAAAATTACAAAAATAATTACCTAATTACAGTTTCTAAAAAAATAAATAATAATAACACTATATACAAAATTTTCTTCTTCACTCCGTTCGGATCTCTCTTTTCTTTCCTATTTTGGCTTTGCTTTTCTTTTCAGCACTTTCTCTTTTTCATAAGCTCCGTACCAAGTCTGAAAGCAAAAAGAAAATACCAAAACGCGTAAAAAGGAACAAAAATAATAAAAATAAAAATAAAAACCTAAAAACAAATCTATACACAAGTCCGCGTCGGCGCGCCAAAAATTGATCGAATTTTATATAGTGGTAAAGGTTGTCGTTCACTCGGACTTTGTTGAAATTGATTTTAGGCTTAAATAAATGAAAATAAATAAAAATAAGAAAATATATACACAAAATAGTAGCAAGATGGATAGGTACTGGGACTCGGGATTTCACTGCCTTTCATATACATGGGTTTTAGAAATTAATCTTTGACATTTATAGCTCCAAACACAAGAAATGTTAACTCTATTCTTTGCCAAAGTAGATTTCATAAAACATTAGTTGTAAGTTGTGAGTATGACGCATCAAGAGTAATTAAAACTAAGCATGCGACATCAAACAAAATAACAAATAATTAATAGAAATCATAACTCATTAAAAATCAGTGCAAATAGTAATTAAGGAATTAATTAAATTTACCACATAATGAAATTCAGCTTAAGTCCGTCGTCCCCAGAGATGGGTTCTAGCTCCTCATGGTGCAAACACGCTCAAAATAATAACTCATGGCTCAAAAGGTGTTTTTATTGAAGAAATAATACACACATGAATTTGTAACGATGTATTGGCGTCACGAAGTCAACGTTACTAAAATTGTTGCAAAACTGAAGATAATAGTTACTAATGGATCATTACGTAACAGTTGAAAGACTCTAAGTAATGACTTGTTCAATGCAGCTATATGTTCTTCAGCTTAGGGTTCTTGAGAACGACACTTCTGATGTGTCGTCTGCAACTACTTCTTCCTGCTGCTGCTGCAACTCCTCCTGCAGCGTGATTCTTCAACCTCGGCCTACCCCTAACTCTCCATCCCCCTTGTATGGTACTAATTCAACCTATTTAAACCCGAAAGATGCATCGAATCTCCTTCATAACTTCAAAATATCCTCTCTTTATTATTTTTATTCTCACGATAATCTTTTCCATTTCTTTGATCTTCCACGCGTTATCAGCTGTCAAACATTCCTTATTTATCTTCTTCACGCATCTCTGTAGTGCAAAACACTCCAAACTGATGCATTACACGCCTCAAACTCGTGTCAAATTCACTTGAACCCGTGAAAGCTTGTGTCCACTGTTTTGGATTGAAACATGTTATTCAGCCAAATTTTGTCCAAACAAACACCCATACCAGCATTCTATAGTCATATCGCGTCTACCCATAAAGTTTCAGCGATTGAGTCTGCCTCTAACCCATCCAAAATCCGATCGACAAATCTGCCAGGAGTGAAACTCGTTTTCCCGCCAAAAATGAAAATTCAAATGAAGAAGATGAGATGCCCCTATCCTGAACTGGGGTGTGAATAGCAACTGGGTGCCCCTTAGAATTGAGGTGCCCCTTATCCAATGTGGGAGTCCGCTTAGCAAATGTCCTCCGGGGGTCCAAAAAGCACTTTTTGAGCAACTTTTTCCACACAAGTGTATTTCTCCAAAAACACCTACACAAACATAAAAACACCATAATAAGTACAAAATCAAGCACTAACAATAGAGACAATGAGGACAATTCAGACACAAAAATGTGTCTATCACTGAGATCTTATTGGCAATAAAAAAAAGTACGGTTTTCAATTTGCATGACATTGATTCAACTATTTTTGGTCTTGGTATGCTATCTGATACATGCTTTGCATTACCTTCAACATTTCACTATTGAGAAGTTATGCTTGCAAGGATTGTGCCTGAGATTGCTATGACAAATTATAATACAGTAAAAACTCCATATATTGATACTCCATATATTAATAAACTCTATATATTAATAAAAAATCATGGTCCCAACTTGGGCCAATTACAAATAGTAATAAACTCCACATTTTAATATTAATAGATTTTTCTAGTCCCACCTTAATGAATTTACCTCCATATATTAATAAAATCAACATAATAGGAAAATTATAGATCTTGTTACATCAAAATTTAAGATGAAGGAAAATATTTATCTATAGTTGTTTGAGAAAATAACGTAATTTTTGGATTGTTATGGCATCTTTTGATTTGTGTATGCGTAAGACCTTGTTGCTATGTGCACCATCTTGTTGAACCCAAAACATTTCCAACTTGTCGAGCATGTTTAAAGCTTCTTGGCATGAAACTTTTGGTATCTCCGTACTATCATCATCGGGATTATCTCCCTCCGCTTCTTGTCTAATTCCATCGATTATTTCTTCTTCGGTTGAAGCATATACGACTTGTTTCTCATTGGGATGATTAAGGAAGACGTCCATATCCATTCTATTCGTGTAGTGCAACTGTTCAATTTGATTACTCATAAGTATCTTTTAACCATTTCGCAAGATCTTTTTGCGTCCAATTGGATGTGATTTTTTTCTTTTCACACAATTCTATACGAATTTTATCACTCATACGAGTTCTTTTCCTAACATTGGATGACATTTTGATTTGGTTGAGAAGAAGAGAATATTAAAAATAATGAATTATCTTCTAATATATCTAGTACTATTTATAGTGTAGAGAAAACTTTAAAAATTCTTAATAGGATATATTATTCAATATATTAAAGGATATTCAATATATAATAAAGGATATATCAATATATTATTCATAAAGAATATATATCCTTCGCATAAAGGATACATTATTCAATATATGTATATACATTATCCAATATCATTTACATACTTTGGCATAGCAAAAAAAAAAAATCATATTTTTTTCGTATACCTCCCTATATTAATAAACTCCATATATTAATAATTTTTTAAAGTTCCAAGGTTATTAATATATGGAGTTTTTACTGTATGTTAATTTGTTAGTTCCCTTGCCTAATGTATATCTGTAACTCCTAGTTACACATTGTATGTGCATGTGTAACTCCAAATTACACAAGTGAAATGCATATATAACTCCTAGTTACACATGCATCTGCCTAGTGTAACTGGAAATTACACATGCATATATCATGTGTAACTATTAGTTACACATGAATATGACTTCTGAGTAACTTAATGAGTTTTAATCTACTCAAACATATCAATGAAACAGCAAATAACATGCCGTATATGTGTACACATAACACGTCTATTTCATGAAATTGCTGAAAAATAAAGCTTGTCTACCGGCATGTGTAATTTGTTTTGTTACAAGGTTTGTGCATTTTAGCGTGTGTAATCAGGAGTTATACTTGAATACGATAACTCCCAGTTACTTGAATATACATTGTTGTATGTAATGTTCATTTAATCTTATAAAAACTGATTACTTGTTGTTATATTTCAGGTTTCCGATAAATTCATAAAAGCTAATTGCTTATTTGTGGTATTGGTCTCGCTGGAATTGGGGTTGACGCTGAATACACAAGTCAGATGCATGTGTAACTCTAAATTACACTAGATAGATGCATATGTAACTCTCAATTACACTAGACAGATACGTGTGTAACTTCTAGTTACACATGCTAAGAAATTATTATAAATGAATATTAAAGTAATACATGTATTTTTTGTATGTGTTCTTTTTTATGTCTATTTTTTTTATGTGTAACTTCTCATTACACATGCCATATGGATGTGTAACGTCTGGATACACATGCCATATGGATGTGTAACTTCTGGATACACCTGCCATGTGCATGTGTAACTTCTGATTACACTTGTTTAGTCGTTTCATGACATACCCATGTGTAACTGTTTCATGCCATATGGATGTGTAACTTCTGGATACACATGCCATGTGCATGTGTAACTTCTGATTACACATCCATATGTTGTTGGTGGGAGACGGTGGTCGGTGGTGGTCGGAGGCGGTGGTGGTTTTTGCTGCTGGTGGTCGGCGGCGGTGGTGGTTGTCGGAGGTGGTGGTTGGTGTCGGTGGTTGAAGGAGGTGGTGGTCGTCGGAGGAGGTGGTTGTTGGCGTCGGTCGTCGGAGGTGGTGGTTGGTGGTGGTCGTCGTCGGTAAAGATGGTTGTGACATCATGTTTACTATATTTTAATATTTTGGGCTTAAATTTAAATTTTATTTAATTTGGGGTTTGACAATATATAAAAGGGTATGGATGTCTTTTAATATCTCAGAGCCTAGATTTAAACTTCTTTTAACTAGGGGCCTCATATTATGGGTTATCCATGGGTTGGGTCTTAGCCTAATTTCCCCTTGCGCTAAATTGTCTAGGCCCAATCTTCTGGTTAAGGCCCTCAATGGGGATGGCCATCAAGAAGTCTTGTGCATGAGCAGTTCTGTTACATTGCCAGAGAACCATGTCTCTCTCAGACATATAAAAATTAGTAGGCATAGATTTCTTCACAGCATCGAAGTACAGAGTTGCCAGGGAGTTCATAGAGTGATGGGGGGGGCAACAACATCGATACATGGGGAAGAAATTTCAGCACCACAAACTCGATTAAACTCTTGTAAGGCCTGAGTAAGATGGGGACAAGTCCCAACAGGTCCAGCTAGCCGGAGTAGATGCCTTTGCAGTGAGGAAGACTGCAAACTGGATGCTAGGAAGCAATAATTCGCAGTGTCTTCCATGGTGTAAACACCTAGACCCCCGAGTTTCATAGGAAGAGTGGTGAGTCTCTGCTGCAGTAAACAAATTGAGGCTCTAGGCAACGGCCTAGCTGGCCTAGTCCATAAGACGGCTCTAGTTCTGGTAGTTCATTTATGTTTGCTAGCCAATGGTGATTACTCTCGATTGAGAGGATCAAAGTTAGATCCACCAAATTTTGGGAAGCTTGAGATTAAAACAAGAAGAATAAGCAAAAGAATCCAAAAAAACTACCGGTTCGATGTTCCTTTTTATTGTGCACTTTTCAAGTTGATGTCTTTGAACACTGCAAAAGAACATTATCTTGTTTGCCTATTGATGCGTGTCGTAACCACAACAAATTAATTAATACTTTACTACCTAATTAACAAGTAATATAGGGTAGTCAAGGTCGATCCCACGAGGAGCACGAGATTCTAGTTGTAAAAATTGTCACGAAAGGGGGGTGTAAAAAGCAAAAGAAAATAAACAAAGCAATTAAAAGATAAAGTTGAAAGCAATAAGAGAGACAAGATCAAGGAATCCTTCTTCGTTACGAAACAATGAATCAAGTTATGTTCTTTTCTACTTGTTATTAGTCACAGATTATCACCAACCGTAGGATAGCAGTGTACGCTTAGCTAGCCCCAAAATCCCTAATTTCACCGAGTAACAGTCCGCTTAGTTATCGATTCTATTCAAAAGAACCACCTTGAGGTTCGCTTACAAGATGTAATTCCCCGAATGCATTAAGATTTATGAATTTAGGTTTAGTACTAGTAGTTAAACTCGGTTCGCTTGGTTCACTTTCTAGCGTTGTTTCTACACACAATTGCTCCACGGAATCCCTCTGCAAGGTCTCGTGTTTGCTACTTATGTAAAGAGTCAAGAAACGATTACTTATCTCCTAACTTTCACTAGCTTTAGATCAAATTAACAAATCAATTTAGCATGCATTCTAAACAATCTATCAATCAATCATGAATGTCTTTAAGATCATTCCTATTAGTAAAAACAATCGAAAATCATGTGAAAAACTTCAAGATAGAATTAAAAACAAAAACTCAAATCATATTAAGAACTAGGAATTCATCCTCAATCAATAAAATTAGCTACTCATGTTAAAGAGTTCACACAAAGAATAAGAAAAGAAAAGAATTGTTGTGTGTGTAGAGATGTGTAGAGAGGTGTGTAGAGAGGTGTAGAAAACTTCTCTATTTATAGGCTTCAATATTCTCCAAATCTTCCAAGGAATAGAATCCTTTTTCTTTTGCAACTCAATTTCCAAATCCAAGCTTTTCTCTTTTCTTCCACCTTCTCTTTCCAAATTTGAGTCCAATTCTCCATCCAATTCCAAGCCCAAGTCTTCATACCCATGAGAGAAGTCCATAGAAAATTCTGGAATTTTTGGTTCGCCGGAAAACTGGGATTATGGCCGGAATCCGGCCGGAATAGTCGCCGTCGGTCACCTGAAAGTCGTCGCCGTCCATGGAATATTCCGTTTAGATTCTGTTATATATAACGGTTGACTAACGGTCGTTAACTGTTGACCGGGTCAAAGTCTAAGTCACCGAGTCGAACAAGAGTCGATTCTTTGAGTCTACTGGCGGTCCCAGCTGAACCACTTTGCACAGGCCAAACTTGTTGCAGCACCATCCTTGTGCATCATAGCTGCATTGCCAGCCATGATGGCCCTGCCTTCTTCTATCCCATATCCTGCCATGGCACTGTCACACAGCTTCCCTGTCATTTTCACGGCTCCATAACAATACCACCAGTTTCCTTCTCCATTTAAAACTGCAGCAACATCATCTCAGTGAGCTTCCAATAGCAGCTCCACCTGCAATTCATCCTAAGCCAACACCAGCTTCTACCAACAACTCCACCAGAACCTCAACAGCATCACAAACCTACAGCTCTGCACTGGCAATTCATCCAGCTCCACTCTGCCATGACACTAACACTGCTCTTCCATACCCTGCACTACAAATGCTACAGCTTCAACTCAGAGTCGACATATAGCTCGATTCACTCAACCTGCAGATTAGCTCCAAAGAATTTCACCTAGCAAAGACCTCCTGAGTTGCAACCACTCCATTTCAGCTGAATCACAGCATCAAATAGAGAGAAACCCATCTGTCACTCAAATCCACACAACCATTCTCACATGACTGAGTTCAACCTCACATTGCCAATCCGCATCACGGCAGCACCGTAAATTCCTAATTCAGCCCAGCGAGTAGCCAACACAACCTCAAGCCTGTAATCCATTGCGCTTGCACATAAACAACAATACCAAGCACCCGATCTGTAGCCTCACAACCCTGCAATTCCCTGCACAACTCAACTCAGTACCACAGCCGCGACACCTCCAGCTGCAGCTCAAACAAGCCATCAACCTGCACTTGCAAACCCATTCCATTATAACCTCAAGCCTTCAAGCCATCACTGCATACAACCAGTATTAGTCACAGCTGCAATCACAGGCTCATTAGCTCAGCCGTAGTTTCTCAGGGCCACAAACTCAATTGAATCGTATTGTTGAGAACCCCAAAAATCATCATTTATTTGACCTTCTTAACCACCAGCCATACCTCCTTCACACACTCATACTTCCCACCGTAATCACCGGACTTGAGATCTTCAAATCCATACCTCATTCTCAGAACCTTGAGCATCAGCAGCAACTTCAACCACAAACCCTCACCGAACTACTCTTGTTCTACCACAATCATCCACCTCTTGGATGGATAAGAGTGGAACAAACCCCGAAAGAAACCCTAACTCTGAATCAGAAGAAAACCCGTCTCAAATTTCTTCATATTATACTCAACAACAGCATCAAATTTCTTCAATTAACTCTATTCAGATCCATAAGATTCAAACCCATCTCAATTCGAGTCAGTACAATCTTCAATTTCTCAATCTTCTCTCATCCATCTCAGTTAACTCCTCCTCGATATGACCATCATCTTCTTAACCCTCATCTCAATTGCTACCCTCTGATTCATCAACACAGAACCCTTTTCATCTCAGCATCATCTCTCTCTCTCGATGTAGTAACAACAGCCGCTGTCTTTCTCAATTTCAGTTCAAGTGTGAAAAATTAATGAGAAGAAATAACTTCTCTGGATTTCAATTTTGTTGTAAGAAGTGTAAGTGGATAGAACCACTCGGGTAAAGCGGATAAGGGTACCAATTTGGTAGCCCCTTAACATTGGTGAATTTGTCATTTAACAATCCTCCAAAATAGAGATGCCCCTTAACCTCAACTGGGCTCCATATATCAATCGCACAGTAAAATGACCTTTTTGCCCTTTTGGCTCAAATTGGGTGATTTCTTCTTCTTTTCCTCCGTGCGACTCCATAGTAGCTATAAAACTCAAAACAAGCGTAAAATACATAATTTACAAGAAAAATAGCAAAGAAAGCATAAACTACTAGATAGTGAATTAGGTGTATTCTACACCTATCAAATTCCCCCACACTTAGACTTTGCTAGTCCTCGAGCAAATCAAACTAAAAACTCACAACTTCAAAGCGTTCAAGCGTCCTAAGCATCCAAAGAGTTATGAGGACATAGAGTTTCTGGCATTCTAGTAATAAGAAGTTAGAAATACTAAAGAACATATTCTCGTTCTTAAATGTTGAGTGAGAAATAATCACACCATAATGAGAGAACGCGTGTTCGAGAAACGATCAATAAGCATTTCGCCTCGACTTCTGCCTCACCAAAAGGATTTTATGATAATTGCACTCAAAAAGACGGCTTTTTTATGGTTCTCACATGTGTGCAGGTAGGAATGAAGAGAGAATTCCTGCGACACGTTGAATGGTGGGAAGGACAACTTCCGAAATATTTTTAAAAACCCACATCTTTTAATATTTTGAAAAACCATTTTTCTGACGATCTCTACGAAAGGAAATCAACCATTTATATTGAGGATGAGATTACTTACTCACCTTCACATCCGATCGCCAATTATGATAACACCACTCTCACGGCATCCAATAGAAACGTCTTCCGCTCCTCGTCTTTAACTCTTCGGTTTCAACTATTGATGATAAACCCTTGAATTTCATAAATCCTTAACAATTTGTAACTCTTTTTACCTTAAAAATCCTTGTCGCTTGAAACTTCCTTATATATTTTCCTTCCCCACGGCTCATTAAATAAAAATAAGAACAAATATTTCTCTTGTTTTTCTCTTTTTTTTTTTTTTTTTTTTTTTTTTTGAAATTGAAACAAGAGAAATTAAATACAAAAATAAACCATGGCCGTGGGAGAAGTATTTTACCACTTGATTCTTCACAACTTGTATCGTCTTGAAATCATAAACTTTCAAAAATTCTCACCTTTTAATTTTCTTCGCTTTCATGAATAAGTCTTCATACTTGGATATAAAATTATGCTCATTGTATTGTAAGTCCTCAACATATATGTAAAATCCGCTCATTTGTATGTTGCTTTACTTGAATATGAAATTTGCTCTTTTTCTCGTTCCGTTGCTTGTAAACCTTAAACTTTTCCAACTTTCCTTGTAAATTTTGATGTCGCTCCTTGTTGATGATGAATGTGTTTCTATGGATCCGTTGTTGTCGAGAGAGAGAATGGTGCTAACTGCAAATCGAACTACAAGAAGGAGGCTTTCATCTATGGACGTCACCCTCATGATTGACAAAATTAGCACTCAAGAGATCAAAGAGTAGTGCTTCTATTGGTGGGAGGTTGGGTAGCTCACCATTCTACCCGGAATTGACGTATGGTGACACACACTCACAAGAAAGCTCTTTAGTAGATGGAAAATTTCTGGTCGGTGCCTCACATGATATGAATACGGGTAGTCTCCACTAATGATTGATCAGCAACTCTAATAATGCACTTCTCCCTGCACCAAATTCGCATCACCGCATGATTAAATCCATTATTTAACACTCTAACAACAAGAAATCCGAACGTAGTTCTCTAACATTTCCAAGTTCAATTATGTCGGTCAAAATCTCTATGTAAACATACCTAGAAGTATGCTAGTGACTCTAAAATCTTTAAAAGTTGGAGTTTTTATTAAGGGTGCACAGGAACCGAGCCGGACCGACGGACCGAACCGGAACCGGTGGAACCGTACCTGGTTTTGGACCGAACCGAGGTACAAGGTACAGGTACCGGTACCAAAAACTAGGAACCGAGGTGCTGGGGTACAGTACACGGTCCAAGTACAAGTACTGCGTCTTTCACCGGACCGAAAGTCCCGAATTATTAGAGCCGCTAGATTTAGGGGATAAGGGATAGTATTAGCCGTTAGATTAGAGGGGGGTATATAAGCAAACATTATAGGGTTTCTCAGTTTCTCTTCTCATTTTCTTCTTCTTCTTTTTTTCCGTCTCCTCTCTGTCTGAGAAGGAGAAGAGGCGAACTGAACTGATTCAACTGAAGATCTTCTCTTCTCCATTACAAGTGTTGATTCAAAGGGTAAGTGTTGATTCAGTTAATCAGTTCTCCTATTTAGATATTTTGAAACTAGGGTTTTGTAATTAAAATTTGTAACAGAGACGAATTAATTTTTTTAACAGATCTTCATTAACAGAGACGAGCGACGACAATCTTCTCTTATGAAACTAGGGTAAGTGTTGATTCAAACGGTAATTCTTATTCAGTTCTCCTATTTTAAGAATTGTAATAATTCTGAATCTCTTGAATCTAATAATTTTACCTTTAATCTTTTGATTTTTCAGATTTGTAATTATTAATTGTTCATCAGATTTGCAAGAGTTGATTGATTTGGCTTGGATTTGGTAATAATTCTATCTATTTTTCTTAATATTTTCTTTTGATTTTTCATTATTTCTGTTAATGAAATTAGGGTGTTTGTATTTTGAGAAATTAGGGTGTTAGAATGAGTTTTTTATTTTCTTCCATCCTGAGTTCCAACCAGATGCATGTTTTTGCTTGTTGTTTAGCTTCTCGAATTCCTTCTGTAAGTCATAGTAATCATTTTCGTCTTGACCATGTCTAATTCTGCTTTGATATCTTTAATCTCTTTATTGATATATAATAAGTTATTGCCATGCTCAATTGCACTTGTTGTAGGTAGGATCATCTCCTTAGTATTGATTGCCGCCCTCATCTTAACTTGTTCTGATAGCAACACCTGATTCATAAAAATGTATTCTAGTAAGTAGCCTAATCTTTTCCTATGTATGTATCCATGATTAGTGAAGAAGTTGGATACTGTTGTAATAAACTAGTTCAATGTGATAGATCCTGTAATTGTTTCATAAAAAATGATCCGTATCATGGTGATGGTCTGTCATGTGTGTGAGAAAGAAAAATCTAAAATCAAAGTATAGTTAGTTAACAACCTGCAATTTAAGACACATTTGACTAGATAGATTAACCTAGAGCCTTGGAACTTGCTAGATGATGTGGCTGGTCGACTGGTCTATGGAATATGGTCATTTCATAGCTCTTGTTAGAGGCTTAGAGCGGTTTGGTACTTTATTTTACTCTTGCTATGCCCTGTCCACCCTTTACTCTTGCTGTGCTCTTTACGGAAGCACAGAAATAAGGTTTTGTGCTGTGCTATGCCCTGTCCACCCTTTATACTGTTTTTTTTTTTGCATTGATTAATTTCAGTAGATAGTATACGGGTTCATGTATTCTTAATTATAAACTTGTTTCTTTAATTTCTGTCACTGTTAATCATGCTTCTCACTTAAATGTTATAGAAAAAAATACTTAATACTTATATGGAAATGTTTGTCAGTGATGGATGCATCAATTTCAGCTAGGGTTCGGAACGTTATATGGCGCCATTTCACTAGGAGAAATGTTGAAGAAGCCACTTGCAATTATTGTGGAAGGACTTATAGGGCTAACATCTCCAGAAATGGAACTTCTGCCTTGTGGAAGCACTTTAACAGATGCACCCGCAATCCTAATCATAACAGAGCTCACATAAATAATGCTTAGAACAATGTCTTTAATATTTAAGAACTTTTATATGTATGACTATGATTATATTTATATGAATTCACTTTTATATTCAGTTCTTATTTCATTTCAGTTCTTACTTCTTAATTCATTTCATTTCAGTTCAGTTCAGTTCATCAAGTTCTTATTTCATTTCAGTTCAGTTCAGTTTTTTAGTTCAGTTCAGTTCAGTTCAGTTTTTTAGTTCAGTTCAGTTTAGTTTTTTAGTTCTTATTTCATTTTAGTTCAGTTCGGTTCTTAATTCATTTCAGTTCTTAATTCATTTCATTTCTTAATGCATGGATGTGTTTTCTCAGTGATCAAGCATGGATGCATCAAGTCAAGCTCATGGAACAGGCACATTACTCCTACACCTACAATCGCTACACCTACACCTACCATCAAGCTACAAATACGGTTGTTGGATCCTCTGTCCAACCAACGATGGAGCAAAGCAGAGCCAAAGAAGAATAGATGTAGTAAGCTACTTCTACTCAAGTTGGTGCCAAGATAACATCCGACATATGGAATCATTTCACTAGGAAGAATGTGCAAGAAGCTTAGTGTAATTATTGCAAGAAGATAATAAAGGCTCATAATTGGAAGGAATGGTACAAGTGGAATGTGGAAGTACTTCAACGATGCAAGCGTAATCCTAACAAGCCAAAGCCAAAAGGACAACAAACTCGACATTAAAACCTGCAACATTTGGTGAGGATGAAGGTCAGTTAGTCTCTACTATTTTCAGTCAAGAGAAATGTAAAAGGGCAGTTGTTGAGTTTATTATAATTGATGAGATGTCCTTTAGAGCAGTTGAGGGTGAAGGTTTTAGGAGAATGATGCATGTCTTAGAGCCTAGATTTGTTGTGCCGGGTAGAATGACTATTTATAGATGTTTATTAGAAATGTATGTATCTCGAGAAAGAAAAGTTGAAAAATTACTTCAAGTCAACCAAGCGAGGGTTAGTTTGACAACAGACACATGGACTTCACCAGACAATTTCAACTACATCTCGTAATGTGATTCACTTTGTTGATCAAAGACTGGAAGTTAGAAAAGAGAATTATTATGTTTTGTGAGGTTAGTGGTCACAAAGGAATTGATATTGGTGAGATGTTGGAGAAATGTTTGTCCGATTGGGGGCTTAAAGATGTGTTTATCATCACTTTGGATAATGCGAGTGCCAACAAGGTAGCAATGGATTATTTGACCACTAGTATTGTTTCAATGACAAGGGCAGAAGAGAGAGCTAAGTACTTGCATGTAAGTATATGTATATGACTTATTATTTTTTACTTTCTACTTAGGATTATGTTTATTAGTTACTTTGTTAAAATATCTGATAGTAATACTTGTTTGAATTCACCTTTTCAGGTAAGGTGTGCAGCTCATGTGCTTGCACTGGTGGTAAAAGATGCTGTGAGGGTTTACAACAAATCAATTGCAAGAATCAGGTCAGTTGTTAAGTATATAAAGGGTTCTCCAGCTAGGTTGGCTAAGCTTAGGCGTTGTGCAAAATTAGTTGGAATAGAGTCAAATGTAACATTGATATTAGATGTTAAGACTAGATGGAACATCACATTCTTGATGCTACAGGTCATAAGTGTATGAAAAAGCATTTATTAGGTTAGAAAGGTATGACAAGGAATATCAGAAGTTGTTTTATTTCCCAAAACAAAGTGAGAAAGATCTACCCAATGCTAATGATTTTGATGTTGATGTTAATGTTGGTGAAGAAGAAGAAGAATTTAGTGAAGAAGAACAAGAAGAAGAAGAAGAAGTTGAGGTGAAAGGAAAGAAGAAGGCACAAAAGAAGAAGAAAAAGGTAGTAGTGAGGAAACCTGCTCCATGTGAAGAGGATCGGATCTTTGCTAGAGGCCCTGGTCAAATGTTTGAAAGTATTCTTTGATGCCACTGTTGCATTTTCAGCCTCAACTAAGGTAACAACAAACACTTTCTTATGGCAATTAGTTATCATTTATGAGCAACTAGTTGAGTTTAGAGATAATGTAGATGAAGATCCTTTTATTGCTAGTATGGCTGGAAAAATGTTTAAGAAGTATAACAAATATTGGGGTGATTATGCAAAGATGAATTCTACAACCTTTTTTGCCATGTTGTTGGATCCTAGAGAGAAAGAAAAGGGACTACAATTTGCTCTTGAGCTCTTGTATGGGAAGAATTCTTCTAAGGTTGAATCATGCGCTGAAGATTGTTATGTTGGATTTTAAGATTCTATTTGAAGAATATAAGGATGTGTATTCAGTTCATGAGGAAGAGTCAATTAGTTCTATCCAGGGGACAAGCCAAAGCAAAGTGGTTAGTAAACCAGAAAGCGGGGCCAAGTCGTATGAAAGAGTTAATGTCAAGGAGCAAGAGGTTCAAGAGCAGCCCAAATGATGATGTGGGAAAACAGAGTTGGATAGATATTTCATTGACAAGTATGAAGAAGGTGAAGGAGAAGATGATGAGGAGGAGTTTGACTTATTGGGTTGGTGGAAGGCCAACAGTACCAAGTATAAGATACTTGGACATATGGCTAAGGACATATTAGCCATTCCTGTGTCTTCTGTTGCCTCTGAGTCTGCTTTTAGTACAGGAAAGCGAGTCTTAAGTCCTTGTAGAAGCTCTTTATCTACAAGGACAGTTGAGGCATTGCTTTGCACACAAAGCTGGCTAAGGAAGCCAATACAACTTGATCTTCTATCTGATTACATACCAGATGAAGATGTTGAACTTGAAGAAGGTAACATACAAACATAAAGTCATAAACTGATATCCATATTACATTATTGCTTGTGTTTGTCAGTAATAGATATAGATTATAGACTAATAGTTACTAATACTAACTCGCTATTATTTGTTTTTGCAAATAAGTTACTTGGTCCTATCAACAATAATGCCATTGCCACCACAAGTGTTGTCTTTGACATGGATTAGAACATCAAGATTCAATACTACACTATCCAAATATTGCACAAGTGTCTTTGCATATCTACTTGTTTTTTTCCTTCGATTTTCAAGACTTCTTAGTCGGTGTGTGTTTTTGTGTGCTATTGATGTCTACATGAGACAGTCTACTACTAGAGTACTTGTTCTTTTTCCAGTTTTCAAGACTTTGGTTGTTTGGCAGCACTTTGGTTTGCTAATACTTGCTACTTATTAGTTATTGGCTTATTACTACTTGTTCTTTGATTGAGAATCGAGAGATATTACTTAATATATTGAAAAACAAAAAGCAGTACTTAGATTGTCCGGAAAAATGACATAAATATATGTCTGAAAAGGTACCGATCGGTATCAACCGCAAATCTTAACCGCACTGCACGTACCGAATGGTACCGGAACCGAGGTACAAGGTACAGGTACCGGTCCAAAAATATAGGAACCGAGGTCTGGGGGTACAGGTACTCGGTCTCGTCAAGAACCGAGCCGAACCGTACCGTGTGCACCCTTAGTTTTTATGTAAAACTTTTTTTTTTTTTTTTTTTTTCAAAATTTTTTAATTTTTTTGTAATTTTTGTTTTAAAAACATGCTTAACCACTCCCCCACACTTAAACCTTACATTGTCCTCAATGTAATTGAATCCTCCTAGTAAAGTCAAGATGGGAAATTTTAACATGATAAGAAACAAGAAAAAGAAATAACAAAAAGCAAAAAGATAAGAAATACAAAACCTATGGGTTGCCTCCCATGAAGCGCTTGTTTTAAAGTCGACGGCCCGACTTGGCTCTTGCAAGATTCATTCCCCATATACTAACAATCTGAAAATTTGAGGATCCACCCATAATACCTGTTTTGCAAACAATAACTCCATACAAATATTAGCACAAGAAAACAATAGTGAAATTATCGCTCGATAGAAATTTCCCCCACACTTATTCTCGTCCACACTTGGAAGTGTATAAAGAACATAGAATTTGGGAACTTCCATGTATTCCTCTTGGCAAACCTGCATAGTGTTAGCATCAAGTGTTTCCAATGGTGGATATCTAGAAACAAAATCATCCAAAAATACTTTCAAGCACATACATTCAAACCAATAATAGGTAAAGGAGTAGAATCAATAGGCAAAGGGTTAGACAAACCTTGCACAATTTCTTGTATTATAGAATCCTCTTCATCCTTAAAAAATTCGAGTGAATTACTTACCTCTTGTATGTCGTGGTCCTCTATTAAACCTTGCAACCATTCTTCGTCGTTTTCTACCTTAACCAAAGTCTCGGCATCATTAAAATCATTCGCAAGTTCAATTGGGTCTTCCACAAAATCAATGAATGTGGTTTCATCCTCTAGCATCATCTCTTCAACATTCTCATCATCGGATCGGGCCATTCTTCCCTCATATAATCTTCCTCGGTATAAATTATAAGATCTTCTTGTGAGGGTGTTACTTCGTTTACAACAATAGGTAAGTGATATCCAAACTCCTCCTTTTGAATAGGTGAAGGATCGTTATTATGATCCGGAGTTGGAATAACTTCCTCATCGTTGCAACGTTCATACACTTCCGCGGCCTCCCATCTTTCCCTAAGAAATTTTTTCCAAGCAATAAATGCATCTTCCTCAAGCTCTTCCTTTTGAATAGGTGATTGATCATTATTAAGATCAAGGCTCGAGTAATCTACACTAGCGTCATCAAAAGTCTCCAAAGGTTGGTTAATTTGTTCGTATATTTTCTCCGAATTCCTTTGAATTTCTCGATGTGATTCTTGAAACTTTTGTTGAAGATCCCCAATCATGGCAGAAATCTTATCTGCAAAACTAGAGAATTTCTGATCATAAACAAAACTATCCTCCCATCCTTGTGATTGTCCACTTACATACCCGTCATAAGGTTGTTGATATGTATGAGAATATCCATAAGGTTCAGAGGAATTTGATCATAGCCAAAAGATTGGTTTTGATTGTATCCTAAGGATGGTTGGAAGTTGTCATAATGTTGAGGTTGAAAACCGTATTGATTGTTGTAATATGCTTGCTCTTGTCCACCGTACATGGAAAACCGATACCTGAAATAAGATTCAAAAACCAAGTTAGATACGGTATAGAATCCAACAAAGCAAAATTAAAGCAAAAAGAAAAATAAAAACAACTAAAAATCGCCCGTTGCTCCCCGGCAACGGCGCCAAAATTTGATGCGTGTCGTAACCACAACAAATTAATTAATACTTTACTACCTAATTAACAAGTAATATAGGGTAGTCAAGGCCGATCCCACGAGGAGCACGAGATTCTAGTTGTAAAAATTGTCACGAAAGGGGGGTGTAAAAAGCAAAAGAAAATAAACAAAGCAATTAAAAGATAAAGTTGAAAGCAATAAGAGAGACAAGATCAAGGAATCCTTCTTCGTTACGAAACAATGAATCAAGTTATGTTCTTTTCTACTTGTTATTAGTCACAGATTATCACCAACCGTAGGATAAAGTGCGCTTAGCTAGCCCCAAAATCCCTAATTTCACCGAGTAACAGTCCGCTTAGTTATCGATTCTATTCAAAAGAACCACCTTGAGGTTCGCTTACAAGATGTAATTCCTCGAATGCATTAAGATTTATGAATTTAGGTTTAGTACTAGTAGTTAAACTCGGTTCGCTTGGTTCACTTTCTAGCGTTGTTTCTACACACAATTGCTCCACGGAATCCCTCCGCAAGGTCTCGTGTTTGCTACTTATGTAAAGAGTCAAGAAACGATTACTTATCTCCTAACTTTCACTAGCTTTAGATCAAATTAACAAATCAATTTAGCATGCATTCTAAACAATCTATCAATCAATCATGAATGTCTTTAAGATCATTCCTATTAGTAAAAACAATCGAAAATCATGTGAAAAACTTCAAGATAGAATTAAAAACAAAAACTCAAATCATATTAAGAACTAGGAATTCATCCTCAATCAATAAAATTAGCTACTCATGTTAAAGAGTTCACACAAAGAATAAGAAAAGAAAAGAATTGTTGTGTGTGTAGAGATGTGTAGAGAGGTGTGTAGAGAGTGTAGAAAACTTCTCTATTTATAGGCTTCAATATTCTCCAAATCTTCCAAGGAATAGAATCCTTTTTCTTTTGCAACTCAATTTCCAAATCCAAGCTTTTCTCTTTTCTTCCACCTTCTCTTTCCAAATTTGAGTCCAATTCTCCATCCAATTCCAAGCCCAAGTCTTCATACCCATGAGAGAAGTCCATAGAAAATTCTGGAATTTTTGGTTCGCCGGAAAACTGGGATTATGGCCGGAATCCGGCCGGAATTGTCGCCGCCGGCCACCTGAAAGTCGTCGCCGTCCATGGAATATTCCGTTTAGATTCTGTTATATATAACGGTTGACTAACGGTCGTTAACTGTTGACCGGGTCAAAGTCTAAGTCACTGAGTCAGAACCGAGTCGATTCTTGAGTCGGGCCGATCGGTCCTAGCCGTGCCACTTTGCACAAAGCCAAACTTGTTGCAAGACCATCCTTGTGCATCATAGCCGCATTGCCGCCATGATGGCCCCGCCTTCTTCTATCCCATATCCTCGCCATGGCACCGTCACACAACTTCACCGTCATTTTCACGGCTCCATAACAATACCACCGCTTTCCTTCTCCATTTAAAACTGACAACATCATCTCAAATGAGCTTCCAATAGCAGCTCCACCTGCACCATCCTAAGCCAACACCAAATTTCTACCAACAACTCCACCGTAACCTCAACAAAGATCACAAACCTACAGCTCTCCGCACTGGCAATTCATCCACTCTCCACTCGCCATGACACTAACACTTTGCTCTTCCATACCCCGCACTACAAATGCTACGGCTTTCAACTCGAGTCGACATATAGCTCGGTTCGGCTCAACCTGCAAATTAGCTCCAAAGCAATTTCACCTAGCAAAGACCTCCCTGAGTTGCAACCACTCCATTTCAGCTGAATCACAGCATCAAATAGAGAGAAACCCATCTGTCACTCAAATCCACACAACCATTCTCACATGACTGAGTTCAACCTCACTGCCAGCTGCATCACGGCAGCACCGTAAATTCCTAATTCAGCCCAGCAGTAGCCAACACAACCTCAAGCCTGTAATCCATTGCGCTTGCACATAAACAACAATACCAAGCACCAGTCTGTAGCCTCACAACCCTGCAATTCCCTGCACAACTCAACTCAGTACCACAGCCGCGACACCTCCAGCTGCAGCTCAAACAAGCCATCAACCTGCACTTGCAAACCCATTCCATTATAACCTCAAGCCTTCAAGCCATCACTGCATACAACCAGTATTAGTCACGGCTGCAATCACAGGCTCATTAGCTCAGCCGTAGTTTCTCAGGGCCACAAACTCAATTGAATCGTATTGTTGAGAACCCCAAAAATCATCATTTATTTGACCTTCTTAACCACCAGCCATACCTCCTTCACACACTCATACTTCCCTGTAATCACCAGACTTCAGATCTTCAAATCCATACCTCATTCTGTAACCTTGAGCATCAGCAGCAACTTCAACCACAAACCCTCACTGAACTACTCCTGTTCTACCACAATCATCCACCTCTTGATGATAAGAGCTGGAACAAACCCCAGCAAACCCTAACTCTGAATCAGAAGAAAACCCGTCTCAAATTTCTTCATATTATACTCAACAACAAAGATCAAATTTCTTCAATTAACTCTATTCGGATCCATAAGATTCAAACCCATCTCAATTCGAGTCGCACAATCTTCAATTTCTCAATCTTCTCTCATCCATCTCAGTTAACTCCTCCTCGATATGACCATCATCTTCTTAACCCTCATCTCAATTGCTACCCTCTGATTCATCAACACAGAACCCTTTTCATCTCAGCATCATCTCTCTCTCTCGATGTAGTAACAGCAGCCGCTGTCTTTCTCAATTTCAGTTCAAGTGTGAAAAATTAATGAGAAGAAATAACTTCTCTGGATTTCAATTTTGTTGTAAGAAGTGTAAGTGGATAGAACCACTCAGGTAAAGCAGATAAGGGGTACCCAGCTGGTAGCCCCTTAACATTGACTGGCTGTCATTTAACAATCCTCCAAAATAGAGATGCCCCTTAACCTCAACTGGGCTCCATATATCAATCGCCTGTAAAATGACCTTTTTGCCCTTTTGGCTCAAATTGGGTGATTTCTTCTTCTTTTCCTCCGTGCGACTCCATAGTAGCTATAAAACTCAAAACAAGCGTAAAATACATAATTTACAAGAAAAATAGCAAAGAAAGCATAAACTACTAGATAGTAAATTAGGTGTATTCTACACCTATCACCTATACAGAATGGTTCAGCTCAATGTTGCAGCTTCTGGGAAAAAGTCACTAAGATGGTTCCGAAATTGCAGAATCACACTACCTTTCAAATTGGTAACGGTAAATCTGTTAGGTTTTGGATTGATAAATGGCTTGATAGAGGTTGTTTAAAGGGCTTGTAAGTGCAAACAGGCTGATGTGATTCGATTATCAGGATGCCTGTAACTGTTGAATTGTACAAAAAGCTAGAAAATTGTGACTGACTGAGCTACTAGATTATCAAAGACAAGAAAAGATGCCAAATCCATTCCGTAAAACTTAAATGCTAAAGAAAACATGCCATTTATATACCTTCTTGAATGTTTATGTAATTGCTAGAGTTACATGACCAACACCTCATCATCTCTTACTTTCCTCGTACAAAGTACACAAACCCAACAAATAACTTCGCCAAATACAAACCCTTCTATATTTTGCTTACAGTCGCCAAACCTGGAGTACCAACAATTCTACCAATTTATCCTACCTCTTTCCTGGTATGTCATCAATTACTCCATGTTTGAATGCGCAGTCAACAGCATACAGGTGCCGTTGCTATTGAAAGCACAACACCCATATCAATTTGTACGCTTATGGAGACTTCCTTCAGATTCCTATTAGATTCAGAAAATCTTAACGATAGTGCACGTGGAACTTCCAAGTTTTCTTACAGGACATGGAATGGAAATGTATCATTTCGTAACCCGGTCACTAATGCAGCAGTACCTCTTCGACAAGTATAAGTAAGAGCATAAAATTTTGTCATTGTCTGGACTTCATAACCATCGATACCAACCTCTCTATAACTCGGTGAAAAAAAAATTCCGTCGTTTTCTCCATTTTACACTAGTTTTACGATGATTAAATCAATCAGAAAATGATCAAAACACCGTTTTACCTTATAATTTTATCCTCCTGGTGAACTTTTTCTAGATATCTTTAGTTACAATTTCTCTTCTGATATTTTTCAAATTTCTTCGTCCTCAGTTTATTAATTTATTTCTTTTTCATATTCATGCATTTTGTTAATACTCTCATGGATTGCTAATTTTTCAGGGCCTCGAGAATTCATCAAATCATGGGAGGCATCCATTTTTGGACTCCAGTCTTATTTATTCTTCTTCTTCATGTGAATGAGATCTCAAAGAGCCAAGTATTATCAACGAGGTTTGAAGCAGTTTTGCAAGCCACCCTATCAAGGATGGATTATTACAGTATGTACCAGTATTTCTTTCTCTATCATGTATATGATTTAAACGATATCGTCAAGAATCTCCAGGAAAATACTTTGATTCATCATTAAAAAAGTGATCCAGTTTTTTCAAAATTCAAAACTCCAAACTTTCCCTCTATGCACTCTCGTAACTGTAGGTTACCTAGTCTCAAGCCGGAATTTTCTCCATTAGGATATATTTCACAATTATCTCAAAAATATTCCATTCAAAGGAAAATAATCTTCACAGATTATTTAAGGAAACAATATTATCCGAATATAACTACTATTAGTTTTTCTAGCTGTATATATTCTGGAACAAGCCTGCACTACAGATTATCTCCATATCTTTATTCTGCAACACAAAGGAAAACGGCTTCATCCTCAAACTCTCATTTCACTGCAATTACTGGAAAAATACAAAGTACTCAGATCCGTGATATTGGGGCTAGAAACTTAAGATGAGTTGTTGGTACTAAGTCTGCTATCACTAAAGCTTCAGATGAATGGAGAACAACTTTGATTGGCAAACTATTTTCGAAAGATCCATTTGAGACTGATATAGTTAGAAAAGGAGTTATCATATTATGGAATCGTTTCAGAGTCACGGATGTACGTGCTATTGACATAAACTTATTCTTGTTCAAGTTCTTCCCAGTTGAAAAAATGAATTATATTCTCAACAAGGGTCCGTGGAATGTTAATAAATGTCATCTTAACTTAAAAAAAAATATGACGTTGTTGTTCGTGCTAAAGATTGGGTTTTCAAGTATCAAGAATGGGATTTACAGTTCAAAAATCTCTTACCAGAACATCACTCTGTTGAAGTTGTGAATGAAGCCATTGAAGAGTTAGGTGAGAAAATCTCTACAGATCCCCCTGACTGTAGACCCACTTTTGGCACTACCATCTATGCTAGAGTCAAAATCAATCTCTTTAAACCACTTCATAGGGGAGGTTGGCGGAATACTGCTGCTTGAGGAGTTTCTTGGATTAGATTTCATTGGGAAAAACAACCCCATAATTTGTGCCCAAATTGTTATGTTATCGACCACAATGAAGAGGAATGCTCCAATGTAGCTCATGAACTAATGATTAGAAGGTTTACAAATGATCAATATATAAATTATCTGCATGAACTTGCAACAGCTTATGAAGTAGAGATTTGTGATGACATTGATCTCTTGCTAGAGAGAGAAGCTAGTCGTAAGAAATTGGAGGAAGAAGCTCAACAAGAGAATCAGATTAAAGAATGAGAAACAAGAAATAATAAAATATCCTAAACAGAAGACTCTATTGATATCGTGGAAAGTAATACTGGAAATACACCATCCTCCAATGAAAATGTTGATATGGAGCATGATCTCATTGAAGAACGAGAAAAATGAGCGGGGGAGAACTCCCATGAGATGAATGAGGCCTCAAATAATCTGGTAATCAAACTTAATCTCAAAAAAAACTTCTTTTTTCTGCGCATTAAATTCTGTCTTTCTCATTTATTGCATTCATAGAGATACTAAATTGAAGACTTATAATTTTGCATTATTTGTGTCCGTACTAAACCCTTTACATATCAAGTAGTATTCCTTAAAAATGAAATTTCTAAGCTGGAATCGTCATGGTTTTTTAGGGAAGGAAACTAGAGATCATCTTATGTATTTAAACAATATCCACTCTTCAGATATAATCTTCTTGTCTGAAACTAAGATAAATGATAATAGAATTTTAAATCTTACTAATGGCTTAAGATTACCCAATAAATACTATGCTCCCTCTGTAGGTCAGGAAGGTGGTATTATTCTTCTTTGGAAAGATGGTTTCACTCTAGAAGTCCTAAATTCTTCTAGTAATATGTTTCATGCTCTTGTTAAGAATGATCCTAGTAATGGAGAATGGTTCCTTTCTTGTGTATATGGAACTTCTTATAGAAATGAACAACCAGCTCAGTGGGACTATATTAAAAGATTGAGTACCTCAGTAAACATTCCATGGGTCCTTTTAGGCGATCTTAACATCACAATGAATGAATCTGAAAGAAACACAAACACTTAGCTCACTGCTCCTGAAGTTTTAGAGAGTATTAGAGAGTCTGATCTTCATGACTTAGGATTTAGTGGAAATCCTTTCACCTGGACTAGTAATAGTCATGGAACTGGAAGAATAAAATCTAGACTAGATAGGGATCTAGTTAATAGTGAATGGACACTTAGTTATCCAGATGCCAAACTATTGCATTTAACTCAAAAAGGCTCTGATCATCTTCCTATTATGTTAATTATGTATAACAAGCCCAGTCATTCAGGAAATAACTGGAAATTCTTTGAGCATTGGTTACTAAATAATTCTTGTAGAGATACTATTATGAATTCTTGGAACTCTAACAAAACAGGTTCTGCAGCTTTCATTCTCTCTGATAAACTGTCTAATACTAGACATATCTTATCTCAATTGAGTAAAAATATTTTTGGAGAAATTAATTCAAAAGTTACTACTCTTCAACAAGAATTGTCTCATTTACAAGCAACTGATGTTCAAGGCTCTAATACTGCTGAAGTTCTAAGGTTGGAGAAAGAGATTGATGCACTTAATGAGATTCAAGCTAGGTCTAATAGGCAATAATCCAGGGATCACTTCTATAATGAAATGGATAAAAACTCAAAGTACTTTCATATCAGAGCAAATCAAAGAAAAACCAGAAACAGAATTGACTCATTGCAAGCAGCAGATGGCGCATGGTGTCAAGACAGAATTTCAATAGAAAACCTCTTGGATCTCACTTCAAAAACATTAGTTTAACTTCAAATCCTGCATAAAGTACAGTTTTTCTCCAGCACATACCAACTTGCATCTCAGAACAAGATAATGTTGAATTAGTAGCCATTCCTACTGAGCTAGAGATACATCAAGCTCTACTGACCATGGAACCTTGGACTTCACCTGGACCTGATCGTCAATGGCAGATACTTAAAGAAGATGTTTGCAACATTGTAAAAGCTTTCTTTACTTCTGGATTTCTTCTCAAGAAACTTAACTTGACCAGAGTTTGCTTAATTCCTAAAACTTCCACAGCTCGCAATCCAGAGGATTTCGGGCCCATAGCCTTGTGCAACACAATTTATAAGTTGATATCTAAGATCATTGCTTTAAGACTCAAAAAACATATGACTAACATTATTTCTCCTATGCAGTCTGCAAATGTACCAGGCAGGTTAATATCTGAGAACATATGCTTAGTTCAAGAGTTAGTTAAAGCTATGAAAAAGAAAAAGGGAAGAACTGGTCATCTAGCTCTAAATATGGATATGTCAAAAGCATTTGACAGACTAGAATGGACTTTTCTCATTGAAGTTCTGCGTAAGTTTGGTTTCCGTGAAAAGTTTTGTCATCTTATCATGCAATGGATAAGTACAATTCAAATTGAAGTTATGATCAATGGCTCTCCTTCACAAGCTTTTAAACCAACAAGAGGTATAAGACAAGGGGATCCTCTTTCCCCTTATCTTTTTATACTTTCTATGGAGGCTTTCTCAAGAAATCTTAATCAGCAAGAAAAAAGAAATCATATAACATGTATGAAAATCTCCAGATCTGCCCCAAAAATCAATCATCTACTTTTTGCAGATGATTGTCTTTTGTTCTGCAAAGCAAATCAACCTCAGACTAATAATCTACTTCATGTTATAGAAGATTTCAGTGCTTGCTCAGTTCAACTAATCAATTTTCACAAGTCAGCTGTGTACTTCGGTAACAATACATCTCCATCAACTTGTCAGCTAATTAGTGGTCTTCTTCAAGTCAGAGAACAAAACATCTTTGAGGAAAAATATTTAGGTCTGCCATTCTTTGTGGGAGATCTGAAGCCGGCAATGAATTCCTTTTTCAACTCTCATTAAAAAAATGGATACAAGGTTTTCAAGATGGGCTGGTACCAACTTATCTGAAGCCGGCAGATCTGTCATGATTAAAAATGTCACTAATGCAATTCCTGTGCATCATATGACAACTTTTGAACTACCTGATAGTAGTATTTATGCAATGAATTCAAGACAACAAATGTTCTGGAGAAACAAAAAGAATAACAAATGCAAGCACTATATAGCTTTCAGACATGTCAATAAACCTAAAGAGGAAGGTGATCTAGGTTTTAGGGATCTTGAAGTATTCAATAGAGCTTTCTCAAGCTAAATCATTGGAGATTATGTGAAGATGATACTTCTATATGTGCACAGTCATTGAAGGCAAAATATTTTCCAGAGGGTCATATATTCAACACTCAGAACAACTCTAACTCCACATGGTCTTGGAGAAGTATTAGTTCCGAGCTAAATTTCATAAAAAGATTTAGTTGTTGGTCTGTTGGTGATGGTAACAAAATTATGATCTGGAAGGACAGATGGATTGAAGAATTAGATACTCCACCAAGTCCAAGAACTGGAGCAACAAATACTCAAAGTTATGTTTATGTCCATCAACTTTTTGATACCGATACAGGGAGATGGAATATAAGTCTTATTCACAATCTTTTTGAAGACTCTACTGCAAGTCTCATTCTGAAACTCTCAATACATCATAATTTCAAAGATAGGTTGGTTTGGTTGCTTGAAAAGAATGGAAGTTTCACAGTTAAATCAACTTATATAAAAATGATTGAGGAAAAGATTGCTAATGACACCGTGGGTCAATGAATGCAAGGAATCTTCAAGAAGCTCTGGAAACTAAAGATTCTACCAAGAATAAAACATTTCACTTGGAAATGCATTCAAGACATACTTCCCACAAGAGATAAACTTCAAAATGTCATTCAAGATGGAGATTTCTCTTGCCCTTTCTGTGCACAAGCTCTTGAAACACCTGCTTGCAATATTCTGGATTGCTCTTTCTCAAAATTAATATGGTTTGCAGTTCTGGGTATTCATACAACTAATTATCTCCTTGAAGAATTGGTTGTGTGAATGGTATGATAAACTCATGGTTCACCAAGTGGATGAGAGTTTAATCCGTAAAATCTCAATTATTGCTTGGTGTATTTGGTCTGCTAGATGTGAGAAGGCTTTCAACAATTCACATACTACTCCAGAGATTGTGATTCAAAGATGCAAAAAAGAGATAGCCGAATATGAAGCAATACCACCAGTATTGAGAAGTGCACATACTGTGTAACCAAGAGAAAATCTGCATTGGTATTCTCCTCAAAGAGGATTCTTTAAAATTAATATTGATGGTTCCTATTTGCATTCTAATCAATCGGGAGGTATCGGACTTAATAATACGTGATTTTGTAGGTACACACAGGGGCTCAAAATGTATCTACCTAATGAGGTTGTCAAGTGCGGAACATGCTGAAAGCAAAGCGTTATGGGAAGCAACTAAATGGGCAGAGGAAAAGAATATGCAGCAAGTGGTTTTCGAGATGGACTCAAAGATTGTGGTGGATGCAATTAATAACAACTCCTTCAACATTGATTGGAGACTTCGTAATTTAATTCTAGACATTAAAGTTCTTTTTAGAAGGTTTAATTCTTGGTACTGTGTTTATGTGCCCAAAAAGAAAAATAAGGTTGCGGATTCTTTATCCAAACTTGCTAGAGTAGAGTGTCTGAGTAGTGTATGGTTACTAGAACCTGCTTAAGAGATTTCTGCCAAAGTGCAGGAAGAAGCAAACTTTGTAATATCTCATTCTTAATTAAATTCATCCTCAGTTTTTAAAAAAAAAAACCATCGATACCAAACACAGTTCTGTCTCTTAAAGCCATGTAAACAAGTATTTTCAAGAAACGTAGTAAGAGAGAAATTGTAAGTAAAATCATCTATATTTTCTTCTCAGTGTTTCATTATGAAGATTACGATCAAGAGATGGTATATTTATCTGAACATCTGCATAGAGAGTAAAGAGAGCTGAAACCTGTACTTCTAACTTATATTTACTCTTTATCTTTTCACTGGAGTGACATATTCACTCAATACCATAAAAATTACAGAAATCTTCATGTGAGAAAGAAAACTAATTGTGACAACCTAAAATAAAAGTGAGCAAAAAAAGTAATACCTCGAAAAATCATTTGCTTTGCTAGATGAATGATGAAGACTTGCTATTCTCCTTCCGAACCCGACTCAAAATCACACTTGTCTTCGCCATCATCGTTGAATTCCATCTCTTCTCTTCTTCCTCGTCATCATCGTTGAACTCCATTCCATCTTTCACTAAGTTAAATTCACCATCTTTCTTGCCTGTTATTAGGTTCACACCTTTCCCACGATAAAGAATTCCAGTTCTAGTTACATAATAATATTTTTTTCGGATACTAGCTAGTGGATGCTCGTCTACCAACTTTCCACGACTATATCCCTCCTTAAGAGTAATCGTGGTTGTCTTGCACTTCAAAGAAAGGTAGAAAATACCAGGGTACCAAGTAAAAATTCGAGTAAACTTACGAGGAAGATTCATTTCTTCCCTCAAACACCTCAAGTAATTCCTCTTAGTCTTCTAGTGAATTAACAAGTGTACAAGCTCATGCAAAACTCCTCCAAATATTTTCTCCATAAGGTCACCATTAGGGCCGATATGTGCTGAATCTTCATTAGGTGAAATGTATGGTAATTTTTGGAAATCATCCATCCAAGCCTTAACCTTCTTTTGATCCCCATAACCTTTTGGAAAACTCGTCAGAAATGCCACTGACGTTCCTCCACTCTTGAATTGCCTATACCCGTCTTTTCAATACTCCCGTTTATCATCTGCAATTCAGACGCCACAGATTCTTCTCTCCATCGAGCAAGGACTTAAGGATGAGGTCCCCTTTGACGTCTTAATGACCTGAAAGTGATCCAAGTAATTAGGAACTAGGGTTCTATCAATATCGGCTGCCATTCCCAGATCCCATTTCGAAGGTCAAGTGAGTGGAAGGGAAATTTCCCGATTTTCAACATCATTAGAAACCTAGAGAGCCACTCAACAGTATTAGCCTCATGGGTCTGGTTTATATTTTGTTCTTGGGAATCTAAAAGATGAGTTGTATCTGTAAAACGAAAACTAGGAAGACTAGGCCAACAAGGGTTAGGTAATTCACCATATAGAGTTAGATACCTACGCATGAACCAAAGGTCCAGAACAGTGAGACCCGATAATTTCGCCGATCGGAAACTGTTTTCCAGTTATTGATGCTTATGCTGCAAATTAAAGTGTACCTAATCAACAAGAAATAAAGTACTAGTGCTACTATGTTTTGCTAACAAGATGGTATATGTATCATTATCCCTAGCTCATGTAACAGGAACCTTGTCACGGACTCACAATTAGTCATACATGCACATACCATGTTCTTCCTTTTTGTTCTTGAAAGGAAAGTGAGGCCTTCAACGATATGTACCAACTCTAACACTGAGCAAGAATTAGATACGGTTCTAAATTACATGAAGCACATTCTTGCCTAGCTCACATTTGCAATAACCTAAACATTCATCATGATCAAAATACACGAGTAGCTTAATTCATGGAAACAAGCTCGAAACAGTAATTTCTCATAGAAATTAAAACTTCATAGATAAAACCCACATTACAAAATCTTTTCCTGCTATCCATCCAACAATTCAAACATTTAATCTATTACAAAGCCCGATGCATATAAGTCGTCCGTGAATGAAAACACATAAGTTTACTTTGATTTTTATCTGTGAACAATGAATTTTTCACAATCGCGCATAATCCAAGAGCTTATCTTGCTAAATATGTTACAATTGGACGTGTTGATTTCAAAGTGTAAGTCTCTCTGCATACAATTCTTAGTAGCTCTAGAAGCTTTACCTGCTGGTGTAGTGGGAACTCTTGAAATAAGGCTCAAATGTTTTAAGAGCTAAAGTCCTTTATGAGTTCACATGAGTTCATGGAAACCTTGAATAGATGGGCTCATGCTTAACTTTAATTCTGATTCTGCTAATTGCTAAGTTACATGTTAATGTGGCTCAATAACTAGGTGATAGTCTTGCTGTCAATCTTAAATGAACGGTTAATTGCAATTTCACAGCTCAAACCTCACCTAAATCTCCAATATTTTCACAATGAGATGATTCACTCCACAAATTACCGACAGATTTCACTCCATAAGCAAACAGAAGAAGAAAACAACATGAATTAAACACGGAGCTGAAACAAACCTTACCATTCAGTTGTAGGAGAAGAATTTTCTTCTCAATTTCAAGAAGATCATTAGCCACTGCCTTTCTCGGCCTCAGCTATGTCCTCACTAGTAATTGTAATTGTGATTGTAATTGCTCTTGCTCTTGGTTCCTCTCTCCTTTCCAAGCTACATAACCACCATTCAAATTCATTAACAATATACTATAAGAAATTGAAAGCTAGGTTTTAGTACCCAAAACCCCAAACCCAAACCAACAAACAGAAATAGGAATTGATTGTAACTAAAACCCCATTTATATCAAAAAAAAAAAACCTAGATATGAGATAGTAATCGATATTTAGAAACTAGGCTAAAACGGCTATAATTTTCTCATATTTGGAAACCCAGAAATTCAAATCAAAAATCAAACGGCTATATATATGAAGCGCGTCTTACCTGTAAAATCATTATTCTTCTTCGTATTCATCTTCATCTGCTGCTCTAACATAATCATTCTATTCTTCATATTCATCTTCATCTGCTGCTTTAACATTATCATTCTATTCTTCATCTTCATAATCATAATTTACAGTTCTTCTTACACCTTCTTCAGAATCAATGGCTTCATCTTCTAAAATCATCCTTCTCCTCTTAATTCTTGGTATTCTCTGCTCATCATGTTCCTGTTTGGTTCCAAAACCACCAGGCGCTCCTATCAAACATCATGGGGTTAAAAACCACCATAAAAACTCTACCTTTTCTACCCCTCCCAATAAAAACTCTACCTTTTCCACCCCTCCTAAAGCTGATAAAACATCTACAGGGAAGGAAAACAACGAAACCATTACTGTTTCTCTCGACTCAACGGGAAAGGTTGAAATCAATTCAAGGTGGAAAGGTTGGATGGTTTTTGTAGGTTTTGTGCTAGGGGGACCAACAACTGGTGCTGTTTTGAAGTGGTGGTGCTCAAAGAAAGTTGAAGAAGAATCAGACACAAACTCCTCCACTGATGTTGAAGCTTCTCCTTCTCCAACACTCCCAATATCTCTCAATCTCACTTGCTGTAATTCTATATCTATTAGAATTGATTGTCGGGATGGTGATCCACCCAAAACTTAAACCCTTTCTACTGGTTATCATCTCTTAACCACTTAATTTGTAAATCTGTAATCTTTACTTGTTTAATATGATTTCTTTCTTTTTCTCATTGTGTGCTGAATCTCCCAAATGTTGTGATTTCAACTTCCAAAAGTTATTTACCTGCTAAACACTTGAAATTGGGTTAACCATCTTCCCTAAATCTCTTGCAAGACCTTTGCCCTGTAGCTTAATTTTCTGTAATGCATTTGGCTAACTAGTTTTTTTTAGCACTTGAAGTGAGGGGAATTTGTAAGATGGTCCTCCAAGTGAAAGAATATTTGTTAAGTTACGCTGTCATTGCCAAGAACCCATTTCGCATTCACATCTTATATTAATCTTTTTAAGAACATCTCATTGTAACCAAATCATAACTGGGTTGATGAAGTAGTTAGATGTGAAGGAAGAGCTGGTGCAGGTGTTTCTACTAGTGTTAGTCCAAGGCACATGAACATGAGGCCCCGTCCAGGAAAGAAAGATAGTTCTCTCTCAACAAGGTATCATTAATCTTTTTAACAACATCTGATTGTAACCAATTTGATTTGAATCCTATTCACTGCTCTTTATTGCAGATTGTCAAATATCTTGAACAAGGATCCACAAAGAATTGCGAAAATGAGCACATTACAGTTATTAATGTATTATGGAGGCCTATAACAAATTGGTGTGCATATGCAAGGGGAAAATGTAAGCCTAGTACCCTTAATACATTCCCGTGTATCTTTGTCATTTAAATGCTTTGGAAATCAGTCAATTGACACCATTGTCATCCGCTTCTTCCAGCTTCCACTTTCTCTGAAGAAAATATCTGCGGATCCTATTTACAGTAAGCAGCTTCGGAATCTCATAGCGAGGAGGACCCTTTTACTTTGCTTGCGGTAAATATTGATAAATTTATTATAAATTGCATTGGCAGAGATGTTAACTCCTTCGTGCCAAAGGTCGGTTCTTACATTAGCAACATCTATGCTAATGTTTGCAGCACAGATATATCAAACATCCAACATAAATAACTTTCTTGCTTCAGTGGCCTGTATCAGTGTAAGTTGCCTCTATGTTGGGTATTCTAGTTTGACATAACTATTTTACTGTCTCTTTGCTGTTTCTATTAAGTTTTGGTTTAATATTTCCTACAAAATTAGGATGATCGATATCTGAGCATTGGTGATGACCTGTAACTGTGCGTACCTCAAACAGACTTGTTAAAAAAATTAAGATCCGGAACAGATCATGAAGCTGCATCACACGCTATTTGAGTTAAGTGGGGCCCTACAGGAACCAGACAAGGTTATACTATACATTTTAGTGGTGACGATTGTTATATTTGAATACTGTCAATGTACTAGAAATGTTATCATTCTATTTGCTTTATCAGATGGTTGTTATATTTGCACTTTCAAGTGGAACAAGTCTAATGCTGATTTACTTGTGCTTGTTTAGGTTGACTGATGACTTGGCCACACAGTTGTCAGAAGTTTTCACTCCTGATGATGCCTTTTGTTTGGCCCTCGGTCAATCTCGACTTTGACCACCTTGAAATGGCAAGTAATCACTTTCGTCTGATGAGGTAGGCCATATGATCCCTGATGGCTTTCTGGACCTATTAAAGCATTAATAATGGAAGTGTTTATGAGTTTTTTATTGTTGATGAAACGAACAGGAATTTTAAGCAAACTCTACCGTGTACGATGATGCAGCTACTGAATCATCAGTGCATACTTACGCAGCACCATGCCTAGATTGCCTAATAACTCGTCCTTGCCTCCATATCATAAATCTTGGGCAGTTAATCGAGTCAGTATGATCACTTATCTCCTGTGCTGATAACACTGATTGCGTAAATTGCATACTATGGCATTCATTTGATGTAGGGCTTTTGTTCTTTTGATCTTTCATATCTTTTGTGGAACCAGGCATTTGAGGTAGCTGGTCAGGTGGCCGGTTCATCCATATCAGCATCACCTCATACAGTGCAATGGCTAGACAGTGTGAGGCCCTAGTTACATTGTACAAGAAAGAAGCTGTCAAGCTGGTTAGCTCATGAGACGACACCAGATTTGAACACATTAGATAATTTATCCCTTACTTTTCATTGCGATATTAGGTCCTCGCTCGAGAAGCTGAGATCAAATTTTAGACTCTGGTGTAGGTCCTCAGTACTCAGTAGCTTCTAGACCTAGACCAAATGGTAAAAGGAAAGAAAAACAAACAAAAGAATTAGGTTCGACCAGATTCAGAGTCTGATCCGATGTACTAACTGCTAGACATAGAACAACACCCCTTTTTTCTTTTTTTTGCTTGCCAGTTAGAACCACACCTGATGAGTCCATTTTACTTTACTGGAGCATTATCGATCAAGTAGTTTTCACTGAGGCACCCATTATATAAATTTTGGCACTTGTAATCCAGGTTTAGTTCAGTTGCTGATGGAAGGTTGAAGAGAAAGGGCACCTGTGGTGATTACTCTCACTTTGCGAGGATCAAAATAGGATCCACCAAATTTTGGGAAGCGAGAGAGATCACGGGAATATTGAGATTAGAAGAAGATGAAAAGTTGATGTCGTTGGAAGTTGCAAAATAACATTATCTTGTTTACCCTTACATGGTGAATTAACGTTTGAAGTTTTCAAGTTTAACCATTCGGTGCGTATTCTTGAGATGAACGAAATGAATTCTTATGTATAGTTCAGACGTGTTTTGCTCATCTCTTATGTATGTTACAATGCCCTCGATCGTCAGATGTTATGAATTCTTGGTGGAAGAATAAAACTTACAACTGTTGAAACGGAACAAAACCAAATACAGTAATAAAAAAGAATTGACTACTTAGACAAGAAAAGATCCATACACCTTGGTCCTTACGACCTTAGAACTTGAATGCTAAGATATATTTATGTATCTTCTTGATAACAGAAATGATCCGACTAAAGAAAAGTCGTCACCACCCACGTGAAGTGTCACCAATTAACAGAAACAGAATACTTAAAGGCAGACTGTAGAAATACTAACAGCACCACCTTTACTTGAATGCAATTGCTACTTGCTAGAGTTACAACTTACATGACCAGACCTCGTCATCTCTTTACCTTCCTCGTAAAAAAAAAAACAAATTCCCTCTAATAACTTCGCCGAATAAAAATGATAAGGAAACTTTTCTCTCTTTTTACTTACAGTCGTCAAACCTAGATTACCAACAAACTCTGCCAATTTCGCGTACCTCTTGCCCATTATGTTGTCGATTTCTTCAGGTTTGCAAGCAGTCAAAATGATACAGGTGATGTTGCTGTTGGAAACACAGCATTCATTTGGATTTGTACACTGCTTTCAGATTCCTATCAGCTTGACAAATCTTAATGGTACTTCCCATGAAATTTCCAAGTCTTCCTGCAGAACATAGAATGGAAATGTATTGTAACCCAATTAATGCGCCACCTATCCAACAGATAAAAGAAAGAGCATATTATTGTGTCCCTGTCTGGACTTAATAACCACTGATGCAGAGCATAATTATGTCTCTTAAAGCCATGTAAACAAGTATTTTCAAGGAACAATGAAAGATCTTCATTTTATTTCAGTGTTTTATTATGAAGATTATAATCAAGATTAAAGAGAGCAGAAACCTGTGCTTCTGACCTGGAATCTTTTTCATTCCTGGAGATGACATATTAACTCAGTACCATAACTCATAATGCAAAACCTAAAATAAAAGTGAGCAAAGAAAGTTATACCTCGAAAAATAATTTGATTTGCTAAATGAAGACTTGTTATTCAGAACCCGACTCAAAATCTGCACTGTCCTCGTCATTATCATTGAACTCCATCTCTTCTTCTTCTTCTTCTTCTACCTCGTGCTCTTCGTCTTCTTCTTCAATTCCATCTTTCACTAAGTTAAATTCACCATCTTTATCGCCTGTTATTAGGTTCCCACCTTTCCCACGATAAAGAATTCCAGTTCTCATTACATAATAATATTTTTTTCGGATACTAGCTAATGGATGCTCGTCCACCAACTTTCCACGATAATATCCCTCCTTGAGAGTAATTGTGGTTGTCTTACACTTCAAAGAAAGGTAGAAAATACCAGGGTACCTAGTAAAAATTCGAGTAAACTTATGAGGAAGATTCATTTCTTCCCTCAAACACCTCAAGTAATTCCTCTTAGTCTTCCTGTGAATGGTCAAGCTCAAAAGCTCATGCAAAACTCCTACGACTCTTTTCTCCATAAGGTCGCTATCAGGGTCAATATGTGCAGAATCTTCATAAGGTGAAATGTAAGGTAGTTTTTGGAAATCATCCATCCAAGCCTTAACCTTCTTTTGAGCCCCATAACCTTTTGGAAAACTCATTGGAAATGCCACTGACGTTCCTCCACTCTTGAATTGCCAATACCCGTCGCTGGACTCAATACTCTTGTTTGTTCTCTGCAATTCAGACACCGCATATTCTTCTCTCCATTGAGCAAGACTCAAGGATGAGGCCCCGTTTGATGCCTTAATGACCTGAAAGTGATCCGGGTATTTAGGAATTAGGGTTGTATCAAAATCATCTGCCAATCCCAGATCCCATTTCAAAGGCTGAAGTGATTGGAAGGGGATTGTCCTACTTTTCAACATCATTAGAACCCTAGAGAGCCTCTCAACAGTATCAGCCTCATGGGTCTGGTGTATATTTTGTTCTTGGGAATCTAAAAGATGAGCTGTATCTGTGAGGCGAAAACAAGGGAGACTAGGCCAACGAGTGTGGGGGAATTCATCAAATAGAGTCGGATATCTACGCATGAACCGAAGGACTGGAATAGTGAGACCCAGTAATTTTTGCCAATCGGAAACAGTTTTTGCAGTTATGAAGCCTGTTGAGGATCTTTTAATAGCGTCTTTGAGAAGACATGCAGCTTTGACATCAGTTTCTAAGTTGATTATATGGTCGAGACCTTTATTCTTAGTCCATTTTAGCCTGACTTTTACTAATCCTCGTGTTTGGAGATGCTGATGAAGCTGGGTACTGAATAAGGACTGAAATTTAAGAAGACATACCATAGTATTTCTTCTCAAGTTCATGCTGGGTATACACAAAATGTCTTTCACAGTCTTCCGACCCCCACATATACTGCTCCTTAACTCAGATTAATTAGGTCATCAAACCGGAATAAGAAGTACCGAGGATCCATCAATTCACCTGAATTTTTTAAACATATTAGACAGTGTAATAACAACTGTAAGCAAGAAAAAAAATGAAATCCTATACACAAATGAGGAGAATATAAAGAAGCGTTAGAAAATCATATTAGTGATTCAGTGAACTTCAGTGAGCATACGTTTTGCTGAATCTTCACTTGGGTAAAAATTTAATTAGCTAATTACAAAGTTGAACTTGAAAAGGTGAAAGGAAAAAACACTGTTTTGTGTCATTGTATCAAAATGTGATTTTCCTTTTCTCTTTGTGACATTTAACCAAACATTTGAGCCTCACCTTGAAACTTACATTAAACCTAAAACCCAGAACTCATGTAACTATTTGATTAACCATGAACTTATCGAAAACCTTATTTTATATTGATATGATACCAGACTAATCTAAAGGAAAGATTAGGGTAGGATTTTCTGAAAACAATGCAGTACCTTTGAGAAAGAGCAGCAGCAGGATGAATAGAGGCGTTACTACGAGTCGGAGAAAAAAGTGGCCTCCGTAGAAATTTACTAAGTGGGACTTTTAGATAATCTATGATGCTCAGCAGGAGCAGGAGCAGTCACTGGGAGGTGTATTGGGCTGCCAGTATTGGCTGGGTTGGGTCCACGGGCATATTGTGAAAAACGGAGGATTTGTTTTCATTTTCTAACCTTCACAACCTATTTAAATAAAAAAAGTTTGTCTACGTAATGCAGTACTGCAAAATTTTACATAAAAGATGTTTAGCGTACTCATATTGTTTAGATGCCTTAATGTAAGACACCATGAGAAAAAATAATACTCCGGTGGACGAGATTTCACATTCCATTAGACAGCAAAAATGTCAGCCTACAAGAGTCGCTGGCTCTATTTCTGCAACAATCAAGATGCAAAATGAGCAGAACTTGCTCATCAAAAGCAAAAAGAAGAAAAGAATGAGATGAGCCCAGAGTATACAGACAATAAGTCTATTACCTATCTGGAAAAAGGATTTTAAATTTCTAAATTTCAAAGGCAAAAGGGTTTTAGCAGTAACTATCTTGTCCTTCAACTATTTCTTGGGATGGGTACTCTTTTCTGCAGCTTCCCCACCTCTCTTGGATCTGGAATCAGCAGCTCGTTCATGGCTAAATGGCTGTGTCTTGGATTGTTGATCAGGATTATCCTCTGCATTTGCGTCTTTTACTTTATTTTCAGAAATTGATTTGATCGCTTCAACCTTCTCACTTTTGTTACTTTCTTCAGATGAATGTGAAGACAGTTTCTTCTTTTCTACGACTATCTCTTTGAATGCTTCCTCTAGCGCCTCCAGTCTGTCATTTACTTTGAGCAGCTCGCCAGCAGATGCTGCCTCTTCACTTTCTTTCGAGGCGTTTGCTTCCAACCCTTTGGCTTTCTCTTCTCCCTCATCATTTTTCTTTTTCACCTCAGCTTCCTGAATGACATCCATGAAGGAAATATAGCAACATTATTTCCTATTAAATCTAGCCAATGAAGGATTTCATGCACCATGGAAAAGGATGGTACCAGTGAAGCTTCATGTATCCTAAAGGAACTTTGTTTAACTCTAGTTTAGAGAACTAGTACATGAGAAATGATAAAATATGAGGGACTAGAAATCAAAGTTACCAAAAAGAGAGAGAAAGAGTATCATTACCGCCTCCATCCTTTGGATTTCATAACGGGCATACTGGGCTACCATGTATACAGCTGTAATCAAGTATTGCAGAGATCAGACTTCAACGCCCCCCAAAACTTGAAGCATTTAAATATGGTTTAAGTTCTCTTACCCACTGAAGGCAGGCAGCAAAAAAAGAATTGGACCAGATGGAAATCAAGCCTGTTGAGAAAAAGAAATAAAATTGTGAGTGAACTTTGCTGTGATAACAAGTAAGAATGTTAGAACACTGAAGCATAAGCCAAAAGTAAACCGAGTCATTATACAAAATAGGTGGAGCGAAAACCTAAAATACTAAAAATTGACAAGAAAAGGAAAATTGAGCCATGAATTACCAAAAGTAATCCTATTTAGGTCCCAGTCGGTATATAGCCATATACCAACGTTTTAGAACAGAGTTCTTGCAGATCTGATCTTTGTTTCATTTGAACAACAGAAATAAATGGTGCAAAGAGAGTTGGGTAAATAAATGATACAAAGAGAGTGGGGTATGAATAGTGTCATCTTATATACACGTTATATTGTGTGAGATCAAATGAAATTGCAATTTTCTACAAGTTCTGTCAAGTCTTCCCAACTCCAGTTATCAATGATCATTAAACGTTTCCTTAGAGTTGCAACTCTTGCTCTGAATGATTTACAAGCAAGAAAAACGTTACTTTAGTCAAGTTTCATTTCTATCTATTGTGCTAAAATAGTTTCCACTCAACTGCAGAAGTAAGGGAAGGAGAGTGAGATAGAGTGAGGTACCCAAATTCCTTTTTCTTTGGAGGATCCGTAAAAAGCATTTTCGCAGCAGTCATGAAGTCAAGGTTCTCAAGCTGACGGTAGGCATCATCATCTCTCATAGGCTTCACTGCTATTGCCTTGCTGTCATATGCTTTCGTGCAGAGAGGCCTAGTTGCATGGACTAAACGAGCAGCCTTTGACAATTGGGAACAATATGCAGTTAAGCGAAATCCTCGCATCTTCATCTAAATTCTCCCGTTCCACATAACTCCACCAGTCCAATTACAAATAGCTACCACCACAAATTTTAGTTCTTAAAATCTTTGTACCTACAAACATTTACAGCAAAAGTAAGCACCTAAGACTAAGACACAACATACTGTAAGTAGCATTCTCTCAAACACTTCAATTCCACCTTGTACCAACAACACAATTTTAAACAAACTATATTTAATATCAAAAACCCTACATGTATACAAAAACAATTCATTTGATTTTCTCCAAAAAAAAAAAAAAAAAAAATCTTAAATCCTTCACTTTGGTTGATGCTTACACGCTTACACCCCTGATTTCCTTTTATTTTTATACTTTATACTAGCCTCAGGCACGAGTAATGCACAAAACTGAACTCTTCTACTCCCTCTGATCTTTCACCAAAATCTTCATACGCTGGGAATACCCAACAACGCCATGGATTAACCTTAATACTAGATGACATTGTGCGGTGAAGGGGCCAACGAAACAAAAAGATGTCAGCGAGCATTTTAGACAAGGTGCACGTGCCTACTCTGTCCATAAGAAACTCAAAAACCTGCCTTCATCCTTATTTCAAACGATTAACCGCTGACCTGCTCCTATCCTATGATTCCTACCAATCAAAATTAGAAGATAACAACTGTAACAATGGGTGATTGTGTCACTTCCAAACATTAAGCTTCTTAGAGAGAGATTAAGAGGATATTGAACGATAAACTTGGAGCCTCACTTTATATCTGTGTTAAAGCACTTGTAATATTTCACAAGTTTGAGAACCCAACAGCAATAGCTATACTCATTGATGATTCAAAAACTTGTGTGGACTGAAAGGATCATCCAAAAGTTTGCTTCAGCATATTCATCTATATGTCACAATTATATATAAGCAGCAGAATCTATCACGAATTTGAATCAGGTCAATTTGTTAAACTTTGAATCATGGTGCATGAGTTAGTCCCTACAGAAATAAAGAGAAGTGAAGAACATCAACTGAGTACTATGAGAGAATACATGGTAGCAAGGTATTCTGTGATGTTTTACAAGTTTGAGAACCAAACAGCAATAGCTATAGCACATCATGTTATAATAAACTGACACCTAGAGCAGTTTTCCTACATTGACCATTTTGAGACAGAAAAAACTTATCAACACAGACATTTGTTTATCTACTATTATACTCTTAAACGCACCAGCATAGACCACTGTACTCCTCCATGGATAAAAATCATCAGACTAAGACAACAGGTCACTGTTATAGTTTCAGGCTTAACATTGTGCCTGAAACTATGATGTCAGTTACGTGTAATGTCACTTCATTTTAATGCCAACAATCAACATCCTTTATATTTAGTGTATTGTACAGTAGGTGTTGTATATGGTTGTAAGGCAGACATCTTCTCACGTCAGATGTTTAAATTTAAAGTATCACATGTAAAACTCCTATACAAAGTCAACTCATTTTAGTATGTTAGAACTTGCACCAGTGTGTCAACACTTAAAGATACAACCAAGAAGAAATAGAAGCGAAGACAATTAACTGAGTACTATAAGAATAAAGAGGAGCAAGGTTCTCTGTGATATTGCACAAGCTTGAGAACCCAGCCGCGATAGCTATACTTAGTGACCAAATCTGAGATTTCTTCACCAAATATGCATAAGTTGAAAGCTATTCTGTGATTCATAAACTTAGACTACCATGCTCTCCTCCCCTTCAATATGGTGAACAACTAACAAGGCAACGATCACTTATCACATCAACAAGGCAACAGTAACAGTGCTCAAAAATAAAGATCAGTAGCCACCAACACTGTTGCTGAAGAGGGAATCCTTTTGCTTAATTTACATTAACAAAAAGAAAGAGAAGTACAAGGGAGATTATTTAAGGCACTTTACTATTTCAATGAGACAATTCATTAAACAGTTAACCTACTAAAGTTGATGAAAGTTGAAAGAGACAACTTTGGGTTCACTGAGTCACTATTGAGACAATTTATCAAACACCTGACCTACAGAGATTCATTCAAATAGAATACTTACTGAGATTGAGCAGGGGATTCTTTGAGCTTCCAACTTGGGGTTATGATTTCCACAAAACCTAGAAAGAGACATTATGAGAAAACAGATTGAAAAATTCAATAATGTAAATATAATCCTGTACATGAGTTCGTTAATCTCCGTAAACCATAGCCATTCATGGTTTTATTTTTTTAGGATACATATAAAAGGGGAAAAGAGAGGAGAAGATTCCAAACAAAGTAAGAATCTGACACCTGAAGAATTTAGAAAGGAGAAGAAATGTTTTCAGAAATCTCAAGGAACGAGCTGTATTGCCTTACAGGGATGTTCAAATAATGGTATCACAGTTTACTGATCTAGTAGTAGTATACTAACATGGATGTTTAATATCTAAGGCCGGTTTCTATGGGTTGGCTAACCCACCCATTTTCCATGCCATCTGGCGTGGCAAACTGGCCGCGCCACTATGGGAAACATGATAAGCGATCGAGTCTCTACCGTTTGGTTGATTTTGAATCTCCAACAGCTCTTTCTCCACCGCTATAAAAATGTGACATTCCATACACAAAAATTACACCAAATTTTTAAACAATTTTTTTTTCATCTTTTCTTACTATGGCAAAGTTTGAATCCCAACTTGACTTGGCTACCCAACTTGATTTTTCCGGGGTGGTGCTTGAAGCCGCCATTAGTAAGATATGTGATGGTTACAAAGAAATAGGTAAAAACCAAATAAGTCTACAAGTTTTGGATATTAACCAAATCAAACTTCCAACTAAGAAAAGACAAAAAAAAAAAGTTCAAGGCAAGGAAAATGTGAAGGCAAAGAAGAAGATAAACAAAGGAGACTCCGTTCATGAGCGCATTGATTGGAAGTTTGGTGTAATGAAGAAGATAAACAAGATGAAGAACATTGTCCCAAATTTTTTATTTTTAAAGTATTTATTGTAAGTTATGTCTAGTTCTTATTATCAAGGTTAATGAAAGAGGCACTAATGTAAATTATCTAGATTAATGAAAGATGCACTAGTTTATACTCTTAAAATTAAACTTTGATAATAACTTTAAATCTTGATTACATCTAAATGCATCATACAAATGAAAGATGCACCATGCAAATGTAATGCATCATATTTAGGAAACACCCTCAAGATAAGGTAACAACTGTCAAATTGAAAATCTTTTCCCACTCTGCGCCATTCAACCCGACACATTTGCTCCACATCAAATTCGTTTTGACCATTTACTCGGTTTCGATTGCCTTCAATAAGCGCAGCAACAAACAAGATCACATCCTTGCAGATTACTCCAAAGCGATGACACAAAGAATTTGCATTTCGATTATTGAGGTTCAATGTTTCTACTTAAAATCTCTGAAATATGTTTTGCCATAAAGTATGTTACTCTTGTTGTGCACCATTGGCCATATCTTCTGTAACAAGAACATAATTCCTGCAAATGGATTCATCTCCAGCTAAACTAAATTTACGAGGTCGAACTGACATATTGATTTGTGGAGTGAAAGAATGAAGAAATGGTGTGAGTTGAAATGAAATTGGATATTGTATTTATAGGGTGATGAAATGGTGACCGTTGGATTAGAAGCACTGGGCGGTTGAGTTTACACCGCTCGTGGTTTAACTTCGACCGGCCAGTTTGTATTACTCCGAGCGGTCGAGGCTAGACCGCTCTGTAGCAACTCGACCTGGCGTGTGCCAGTTAGCCAGCTCCATAGTGGGTGCAAAAATGGAAAACTATAAAGTTTTCCATGCCTAAAAGAACTGACCTAAAGAGCAAACAGAGATAGTGGACCATCAAAATGCCACAGATAGTTAGTATTTTAAAATCCATCCCGAGGCAATTGGGGGTACCAGTTTACCTAGAAGGGTATCAGAACTCATAGTATAAGATAGACCAGAAAGTCCTCTTATCTCATATGGATTTGATACCCTCCCCAGTAATCTGGCACCCCTATTAGCAATGTTGCTTACGGTGCTGCCATGAGACTGGTTAAATGACAAACTAAATTGGTAAAGTGGTAAATTTGTTATTTTCACATCGTGATAGAGTCTCTACTGAGTGGTAGAGTCTTGACTGCTCGGTATAATTTTGATCGCCTGGTTAAATATATACCGCCCAGTCTTTAACCATCAGCAGTTGTAAATCAATCTCCATAAATATTTAATCTCTCATACAACTCCACAAACACCTTTTTTACATTCCTCATAATATTATTTTGAATTATTCTATTTCATTATGTTTTATCGGTTCTAGTTTTTTTTTTTTTTTTTTTGCATGGGTTTAACGTTTAGCTGAAAAACAAAGATTTTTTAACCGAGAGATCGTGAATAAGAAGCTTCGAAAAAGTCATATTTCTGTTTCGAAAAATTGGGACAAGCACAAGATTCTTACAACGTACACTAGCACAATGAATGTGCAACAAGTTAAAAAAAATCAATGAAATATATAGTAGTTATAGTTAGTTTAATTTAAATGTTTTTTTTTTGATTAAAATGTAATTGTCCTTTCAAATGAAATGTCCTTACTGCTAGTATCTTAGATTCTGTCGTCTCCTTGTAATTTCCAAATTAAAATTTAACTAAATGTTAAAACCGAGCATCATCTTCAAAACCTTGAAAAGTAACCAGAGGGGGTTCATTCTTGCGGCGGAGAATACGATAATAACCTTGGAATGGGTGACTGATAATGCGGTTGAGGCAATTAGGGTACAAACAATATATTGTCAAGTTGCTTCAATGTTCAAGACACCACCGAGAGTTTATGGTTGACATGCTTTAGAAAAGGAGAGGGTACCGAGTATACCACCAATTTTTTCGTGCGGCAAGCTGTATCAACAAAACCTACTACAATTTCAAGTAGACCAACTTAATGATCCTTGAAAATATGTATGTATAGTTTATATCTCTATCTCTTCTCAATCATAAATTCTAGACAATGGAGTTGGGGAAGCTGTTTGTTAAGAAAATTACTTGGACGATCTCAAAAATCAATATCCAAGATTAATCTAGTTGTATCCAAATAATCCAAAATTCTGCCAAGTATGAATATTGTTATCTATCTTACAAGATACAAATTCCACAAGAACGAGTCTAGTAATCGATCATAATTAATATGGACGTATCTACTAGAATTGAATACGTACTACTTGTGTAAAACCTTTTTTAAAGATAAACAATGTAACGCGGAGAAGGAAAAACACAAGACACCAGATTTTTTGTGAGCGAGGAAAGCGCAACTGCGGAAAAACCTCGGGACCTTTGAAAACGCGGGGGTATAACAACCACACCCAATATTTCATTCGAAAATTTGTAAGGACTAAATTCCAATATAATTCCGAGAGCACCAACTTAAAAGTGAGACTCAATAAAGAAAGATATCAAAGAGCTTTATCTCTTTCTCAATACAATCAGTAAATCAACTAGATAGAAATCCGAGAGACTGATTGATATGAGAATAACTTGGATGGTACCATAGACCAATGTCCAAGAGTCAATCAAGTTTTATCCAACAAACAAGGTCAGATTTATCAACTGTGATTGAACTACGCACAACCTGTGATATTTCAATTATATAAACAAATACAATGCGGAAAAGAAATAACACAGACACCAGAAATTTTGTTAACGAGGAAACCGCAAATGTGGAAAAACCCCGGGACTTAGTCCGGATTTGAACACCACACCGTATTCAGCCGCTACAGACTCTAGCCTACTACAAGTTAACTTCAGACTGGAATGTAGTTGAGCCCTAACAAAGTCTCACACCGATTAAGGTACAATCTCTTACGCCTCTTGAATCCCATCAGGACTTTGCGCACGTGATTCCCTTAGCTAATCTCACCCACAACTAAGAGTTGCTACGACCCAAAGTCGAAGAATTATAAACAAATATGTTTATTCTGGTTTTATTTTCGTCTTTAGATAAATCAAGGTGAACATGAAACTCAACTAATAATCCGATCTTATAATCCCGAAGAGCATCCTAGAAATATTAGTCACCTCACAATAACCTAACTGATTAACAAAAGAATTTATTGCGAAATCACAAGAGTCTGAGATGAAGAACTGTTGTGATTACTTTTTATATCTTACCTATTAGACATAAATCTCAAGTAAATCTTAGAGAGGATAAAACTCAACACGATATAACAAGTAAGATCAGAACACGCAACTACAGAGAAAATAGGTGGATCTGGCTTCATGAATCCCAAATGAAGTTTTCAAGTCGTTAACCTAATAATGGTTTTGGAAAACCTAGGTTAAAGGAGAATCATCTCTAGTTTGCAACTAGGACACATGAGAGTGTAAGGATTAGGTTTCCAGATGTTAGAGTTCTCCCTTATATAGTCTTTCAAATAAGGGTTGCTTACAATCAAAGCTGAGATAGCTTAGGAACAAAGCAATTGATATTTATCGTTAGATGAACTCTTGATTTAAGACTCAAGCTAAGTCTGCTTAGAAACTAAGCAATCAATCTCCACCGTTAGATGGTATTAGCCTGATACACACAAATGAAATATACCTATATTTAGATATGGATGAACTGCACCCAAACGTGTATACCTTGTTGGCTCAATAATAGTTAACCGAAGTTAGACACATGAACACTTATAACTAATACATATTCATCTAACACTTCTAGATCAAATATGATGATTAATGAATCATGATAGATAATCAAATGAATCTAATTGTGTTTCAAAAGAGTTGTTCAAATGTTCATCATATCATAGAAATATATATGAACCATTTGAAACATAATCTGTTTGGTTTGTAATTGTACAAAGTACTTATACAAGAACCAATTCATGAACATAATGCCGCGGTTTGTAAAACAAGTTCACATACCTTACTTCATTAAAGTTCCAGGGACTTTAGTTCGCAAACGAACCTGAGTTCATAAGTATGTATTTCATACTTACCGATTTTAGAACCTAACCATTTTGTTCGCAAACAGAGTACGCGAACCACAATTCCAGACTTTGGCATTGTCGTGTTGTTCACAAACAGAGTACGCGAACAACAGTTCTGGACTCAACCTTGTCTAGCCGTTCGCAAACAGAGTACGCATACAACAACTCCAAACCTTTTTCACAGGTAAACCCATTCGAAAACAAGAGTTCCGGACCTGAACTAGAACCTCACATTGCACATACAAAGTATACATATTATGTTATATCCAGGCATTGGTAGTCGTTATAAACTCTTATTTAATCATTGAAACATCCTTAGAAGACAACAATGGTAATATTAGACATACCACTAGCTTCAAGTAATTTTCAAGTGATTAATCGATCAATACGAAACTTCCCAAGTTAACATCAAATGATTGTCTCACACAAATCATGTAAGATGTTCAAGGTAATTTTCACATGATCATCTTGACTTCGTATTTAGTTTCCAACAAATAAATTATCTATAACTAAACTCGTTAAGTAGATGATGAACTTTAGCTAAAGCTAAAATCTTCCAAACGTATTTCGAGATATATATAAACGAGACAAACTCAGCTCAAAATTTCAAATGTATATAATATAAAAGTCTATATAGCTATACGACTTAGTTTCACTAGAAGATAGATTTGTGAGTGATAGATAAGTTTTAGTGTCCACATACCTTTTGTTGATGAAGTTCCTCCAAGCTCTTCAGTAGATCTTCTTCTTCAATTGGTGAGCACCGTGTAGTCTAAAGCTCAACTATGTACACTTCTATCCTAATCTGAGACATAGCTATAAGCAGACTAGAAATCAAGTATATGGTTTTGATCAACTAAACTTGACAAACAAGTTTGAGATAGCAACGCTTCCGAGTTCGACTGAGCAGTGCTCTATCAATCTGTTAGAGCACTGCTCGGTCGACCTCGCAAGCATTACTATCTCAAGCTTGTTTGTCAATGTTAGTGATCAAAACTATAAGTCTTTATTTCTAGTCTACTTATAGTGATGTCTCGGACTAGGATAGATTGTGTAGTTAAGCATTAGACTTCACGGCGTTCATCATTTAAAGACGAAGAACTACTAAGGAGAGCTTGTGGAACTTCAACAACTAAAAGGTATGTGGAGACTAAAAAAACTCATCTATCCCTTGGAAAGTCTATTTCTACTCTATCTCCTATATTGAGACAAAAGTCGTATTACTATATAGTATTCGATTATATATGCACATTTGAGATTTCGAGCTGAGTTTAACTCGCTTACATATTTCTCAAAATATGTGTTGGTAAGCTTTCGCTTCAACCAAGTTCATCTTATATTCTTGACGAAATTCAAAAGATGATCATGTGAAAATCGCCGAGTAAATCTTACATGGTTTATGTGATACAATCATTTGGTGTAGACTTGGAATGTTTCATTATGATTATTTCACTAACTTAAAAATTGCTTTGATGCTAATAGTTCGTGAAAACAACTATTGTCATCCTCTAAGAATGTTTCAATAATTGAAGTAGAGTTTAAAACACTTAACCATCATTGGATTATAAACATAGTATGTGTTCTTGCATATATGTGATCCATGACCGGAACTATAGTATGCATACCCGTATGCGGTACATGTTAGTTGTGAAATTCTGAGAGCCTAAGTACACATACTCGTACGCGTACTGGCGAAGGGTTTGGGTCCGGGAATTTCTGCTGTGTTTGGAAGTATGCGTACACGTTTGCATACTGTCGAACCCAAACTCAGTCTTACTACTTTAAGTATGCGTACATGTTTGCATACTTGAGTGGTTAAAGTTCTAAAATCAGTTTGTTCATGAACTAATACATTTATATAATAAGGAATGCATTCTATGCAAACCGTGGCTATAATGTTCATGAATTGATTCGAGTGAATCAAACTGATTTTGCTTCAATTGTGTTCTTGTATACTTCTATGAGAATATAGCAATTGAACAACTCCATAACTAGTTTCATTTGAGTCATTTGAACTAGTTGTGGTTAAGATGAATAAGGTTGATATGAGAGTGTTCATATAGCTAACTTCGGTTAACTACTTTTGAGCCAACCTAGTGTACACATTTAGGTATGGTTACTCAAACCTAAATGAAGGTACAATTCATTTGTGTATAACAAGCTTGTTCGATCTAACGGTTGAAAGATATTAGCTTGAGTCTAATCAGGTTTTCATCTAACGGTGAATATTGAATGCTTTCTTACCAAGGTAACTTCGATTGCAAACCATGATTTGAAAACTATATAAGGGAGAACTCTAGCAACTGGGAAACCTAATCCCCACACCTCTTGTGTGATACTAGTTGCGACTAGAGTCGATTCTCCTTTAACCTTAGGTTTTTCACGAGACCCTGTAGGTTAACGACTTAAAAACTTCATTGGGATTGTGAAGCCAGACCCAACTATTTTCTCTTTAGTTGCGTGTTCTGATATTACTTCTACTATCGTGATTGAGTATTATCTTTGCTAAGATTTATCTCATCGTTTGTGATTCCACAATATCTTGTTTCGGTTTCATACGATTAAGATTATTGTGAGGTGATTGATAATACTAGGATGTTCTTCGGGAATATAAGTCCGGTTTATCAATTGGTTCCTGTGCATCTTGATTTATCAAAAGACGGAACAAAACTCATAGGTATTTATGTGGGAGATAGATTTTTCTATGTGAGACAGATTTGTTTATCAAGTTTTCGACTTTGGGTCGTAGCAACTCTTGGTTATGGGTGAGATCAGCTAAGGGAATCAAGTGTGTAAAATCCTGTTGGGGTTCAGAGATGTAAGGAGCGCAACTGTACCTTGATCAGTGTGAGATTGATTATGGCTCAACTACATTCCGGTATGAAGTTCATTGGTAGTAGTCCAATGTCTGTAGCGGTTTAATAAAATGTGGTGTTCAAAGCTAGACTAGGTCTCTGGGTTTTTCTGCATTTGCGGTTTCCTCGGTAACAAAATTTCTGGTGTCTGTGTTATTTCCTTTCCGCATTATATTTTGTTATATAATAGAAATATCACAGGTTGTGCGTTAAGTTTAATCAGTTCTTGAATCCGACCTTTGGGTTGTTGATTGAATTGATTAACGCTTGGATATTGGTTTGTGATACCGTCCAAGTCATTTCTCTTATACAATCGGGCTTGCAAATTCCTATTTGTTTGATTGCAGATTGAATTGAGAAATTGAGATATAACTCTTTGATATACTTTTCTATAGATTGGGTCTAACGGTCTAGTTGATTTTCTTGAAAGTATATTGGAGTTTGTTTATTCAGATTGACGAACAAAATATTGGGTGTGGTTGTTAGACCCCCGCTTTTTCAATTGGTATCAGAGCATGCAAACACATTTAAGACCTCATAAGTCTGTGTTTGTAGCGATCTGAATATGGACAAAAGTGATATCTCTATAAACGTACCACCAGTCTTCGATGGCTCAAATTACTTATGGTGGAAAATTGTTATACTTGCCTTTCTTCAAGCGCGTATTTTCAATTATGGGTTTATGTTGTTGATGTATATGATCCTCCGGAAGTTACAAAAGGCGAAGTAACAGTTCTAAAGGATATTGGTAAATATGATGCTGCCGAGATTCTTGTTGCAAAGCAAAATTCTGACGGATTAAATGCCATCATCCATGCCATTACCCCAAAGCTCCAGCATCATGTGACTACTAGCACAAAGTCTAAAGATGCTTGGGATATATTAGAAACCGTTTTTGAAGGAAAATCCTGTGAAAAAGAAGCTAGACTTCAAAACCTAAATTCTAATTAGGAAAACCTTCGTATGGCAGATGAAGATTCATTTGATGAGTTTAATCACAAAGTGTCTGAAATTGTTAATGCATCTTTTGCATTGGGTAAGACTATTCCTGAAAAAGAGTGATGAAAATTCTCAGATCATTGCCATCCAGATACGATTCTAAGAAGCATGTCATCGTTAAGGGAAATAACATTACGACTCTTTCTAGAAATACTCTGGTTGGGAAGTTATTGATCTTTGATCATGAGCATACATCCAAATCCGGAAAGGATGTTGCCTTCAAAGCACAAAAGAACACTAGATTACTCGACAAAAGTAAAAGTGTTTGCATCTCTGAAGATGATCTTTCTGAGGCTGATTCATCAGATGAAGATCTTGACAAGTCAGTCTCTTTGATCACAAGACAATTTTGAGATCTTCGATCTGTTGAAGAGAAGTAAACGGTTCTCCAGAGATAAACCTAAGTCATCAGTTAAACCTCATAATCGTGTTCTTCCTAAAAACAGAGATATTGACGAAAATGATGACGAGGATATGCCACAATGATTTAAGTGTAAATGATTTGGTCATTTTGCAAATGAGTGTCTGAATCGCAGAAAATACACTGGGAACAAAGGTCTTGCTGCAACCCTTGATGAAATGTCTGATCACTATGATTCTAATGTGGACGAAAAGTCAAGTGTTGCACTTCTTTGTGAAAATATTAATTTTGATAATTGTAGCAATACATACATTAATCTTGATATTCTTTCAGAAGAAACCTCAACCGTTCTGGAAGGAAAAATTGATTTATCTGTTTCTACTGGAAACTCTCATATGATTTTTCAGGTTCCACTATGTGTCTAGATGCTTACACATCTCTGGCGTTTGAACCATCTTCCATGTTGACATGTTCTTATTGTTCTCTCAAAGGTCATGAACTCTCATAGTGTTTCAAGTACAAACACAAAATAAGATACGTCAACAAACTTCAACGATGAGCAAATCGATTAGCAAATAATCTCAAATTTGTTCAAGAAACACCTGAGATATGTAATCTAATCTCATCTTCGAAGAAGTTAGCTTCCAAAGAAAGACTAGACCACTAGAGAGAAAAGTACGGTCTAAAATGTCTGAGAAACAGGGTTCCATGAATTCCTTTTAAAAGGCTATGGTGGACAGATTATTGTTCACCCCAGCACAACTTGATTGTGTTGATTGGTGCATCTTGTCTCATGTTCTTGCTCAAAAGAGACAAGATTGACCACACCTCAGGATTTCGGAAAAGAGAATTGTTTTAGTCTGTTTTTCTCTTCTTTTTTTTGCTATCACTGAGTTTTTTCCAATTTGGAATTCTCCCAGTTTCCATATCTAATTGATATTGGAAGGGACTTCCATGTTTAGTCAATAAAAGAGAGTTATTCTCGACAATTATACCCTCTTTAGGGTTGAGAGGTCTGCGTGCGTGAACTTGTATGTTTAAAGGTTCCGTAACCCTACATTCCTTTTTCCTCCTCTTGAAACTTTTTTTATCATAAGACCGCTTATCGAGATTATCTAGTGATTTCCTCTCACAATTTTGTACGTATATGGATACTCCAAGCATTATGTCTTCTGATGGAAAAGATGTTAATATGATTGTTAAGCCATCAATCATGAAGGAAAAAGATAAATCTCCGTTACCTTCAACTTTGAAAAGAAAAAGAAGGAATGTGAGGAAGCCAAGAGATGTTCCTTCAAATTCTCAGAAGTTGAAAAGATGAGGGTACCCAAATATACCTCAATCTAATAAAACTTTTCCACCTATAAGTCCTTTATCCGAAAGTGATTGTCTATGGACTAAGTCGAGACAATACAACTAATCGGTTCACACTTCGTGTGATTGTCTATGGATACGAGATTGAGACAATACGACAATGAAGTATGTTTACTTGATAAATGGTTCGGACTTAACCAAACACAATAGGATTACTATCAAGTAAATAGGAATTAACGTTTGTGTATTTTACTTCTAATTATAATAAAAATAATTATAATTGCGGAAATAGAAAGTAAAAGACATATCAAGATTTTGTTAACGAGGAACCACGAATGCAGAAAAACCCCGGGACCTTGTCCAGAATTGAATACTCTCAGGATTAAGCCGCTATACAAAATCAAACCAACTTCGTATAGTTGAGACCAAGCAACTAAAGCTAGTTCACCTAGTTCTGTCTGTATTCCCATGCCTCCAACTTGTAATAAGTCACGTACTTGGAACAATTCCTTTGGTTCGTATTCCAAACATTAAAGGAACAACAAATCTGTTTGGTAACAACTCTTTTCAATCAAGTGATATGAGTTCGACACAAGGCTCTTCCGTTTATCCCAATAAACTTCTTTGTCATATCCTTAGATCTATCTAATAACAACTATCAAAGTAATTGTCAAGATTTTGCAATCAATACTTTGAATCACAAAGAATTGTATTGGTGCCGATCTACTCAACTAATCAATCCAATCTACCACAAGGATAAACCGATTATAGTTGGGTCCTCTTTAACTGAAATAAGTATTTTGCACACCAAAGATTATGAACCCAAATCAGAAATCTTCAAAGTCTTCTTTGTCTTCAAATCTTCTTAGATCTTCAATAAACACCTGCACACAATCAACTTGAATCTCTTGTGATCAATCATGCACAGAACGGGGTCTTTTAATAATGGATTATCACAAGACGTCTTTAGATCTACAAACAGTCTAAAGATTCCCATCGAAACTTCGATCTAGTTTGAGTGAATCTTATATCAGAAGAGAAGATTCTCAAGCATAAACAAACTAGGTGCAATCAAAGTTCAACAACCGTTAGTAAATCAAATCAATTGAAAACTAATAATAAACCGCAATTATCTAGTTTCTCACCAACGATACTAATAGAGCTTCTCAATCCCAAAGAAGTCTTTAAACCGAGCGGCCGTAAGAGATTTCGCCTAATTAGGTTACTTTCCTCTCCGAATAGGCGGCTCCACCAGTAACAACACAACTAGGTAGTTTTGCTAGCTCTGAGGATTAGTTTGATCGAAATGCAAACTTTGATATTTATAGACCAAGGAAGTTTGGGCACCAAGGAATTTCCAAAACCGAAAATATTCTCAAGATATGCAATATATTTCCAAATTCAGTTTCCATAATTCCTGTAAATGCTTTGTCCAAATATTGACCAAATATCTCTTAGAAAATCTCCAACTAGTAAATGCACATTACTAATTTTCATTTTCCAAAAACAAAATTAAAAACCTTAATTAAAAGATTCTCAACTTATTTTTTTCGATCCAGGATTTTCCTTTAGCTATTAAGGAATATCTTAGAACAATAAAATATAAACGTTACTACACATGTTCAAAATATGTCGATATCTTAACTTAGTAAATCATCTTTCATATTTACTATCTTGGAATCGATTTGCCACACTTCCAAACAAGTTTAGAATTGGTTCATCTGACTTCCAAGAACTATGTGATTGATTAAGAACACTCAATCACCAAACATGGGTTTCACGGTTCTACCAAAACAAGTTTCGGTTCTACCTCCATGTGAGTACTGGAATCAGTCACACTAGCTTTCCAAAAATTCGTTTGACTAGGTACTAGGATCGTTTCCCACATATATATGGAATCTAACTTGTATTTGTTGCACATGTCCATAGGATCGGTTCCCAATATCTAAAAATGTGTTGTACATGTTCATAGGATCGGTTCCCAATATCTAGAAACATGTTGCACCTCTTACAAGGATCGATTCCCCTCTTGTGATCGGTTGTACCTCTTACTAGAATCGGTTCCCCTTTGCCTAGAGTTGGTCATACCAATAACACTAAATCGATCATACCATCTCATGTCATTACTTAAGATCGGTTTCACTAATAAAAGTCATACCAATAAAAAAGTCAGGCCTTGTGAATAGTTTTACCAAGAACATAAACAAGTCATGAGCGGTTATATTAATCACACATATTGGTAGTTCAAAGGATATGCAATGAATAACAATACCAATATGCCTAGCGATTTCCCTTTCGATTCACAAAACAAGTTCATGAATTTACTTCCTTTAAACGAATGTAAAACATTGTTTCCTAGGATGAAATCTTCACCTCATACCCATACATAATCACAATAGCATTCAAACGATTATGTCGATGTCTTATATACGAAGTTCAAAAGATAAGCGTTATACTTCGTATTGTATTCCTTAATACTACGTCTAACTAGAGTATAATCATTCATGCTTTGTAATTATGTTTTCAATATGTACGACTTGAAAGATATGCTAGGGAATGAAACAGTGCAAGTCAAATATTACTAACCTCAAGTGGAAGGATGATGTTGTCGTTGTAGCTCCTTACTTCTTCACTTCTTCAAGTCTTCGTAATACTTGTAATGTCTCATATCCTAATACTTTCAATCTAACCTATACGAAATTGACTCTAGTACATAATCAAGCGACTCTTTAAATGAGTTTTGTTTCACTAAAATATGATAACCAAACTTGACATACCAACGCTTGGTGGGTTCAACCGAGCTATGCTCTAACAGAAGTTTTCTGGTGTTCTTGAAGAGTTGAAGGAAACAAGGAAGGATATTCAGCAAATAAAGGCTATTGTGTTGAGAACTCTTGAAATTTAGAAGGCTCTGGTTCGGCATCAGTCTAGAAGGTTTGATGGAATTGACTCCTTTCTTCATGAACCCTATGTTCCCATGGCTGTTGACGACAAGGAGTTCGGGGACGATAAAGAATTTTTCATAGGTCTCAATGTCTAGGAAACTACTTATGAGAATTTATTCTTGTGTTTTTAAGAAGGATAACTAGGGTTTGGAATAGCCATTATTGTGAGTACACATAGCTATTGCTAACGTTTTCATCTTGCAATGTTTTTAGATTTATTTATTTAAATTCTAAGTTATTTGGAAGATGATTTTTGCAGTATTAATCTTTATGGTTTTATATATTGCAAACTGTTATGGGATATGTTGTTTGCATTAGTGAACCTTGACTGTCCCATTTATGCTCAAAAGTTAACTCTATTATATATCGGTATGAAAATATTGATAAAAGATAGAATGAACTTTTGACTGCAATAGTTAAGCCTATTATGTCATTATGCAAATATTGATGGAAGATAGGATGAACTTTTGTTTATAAAGATTAAGTCTATTATATGTCATTGTGCAAATAGTGATGAAAAATAGAATAGACTTAATCTTTATAAACAATTATTGATGGAAGATAGGATGAACTTTTGTTTACAAAGATTAAGTCTATTATATGTCATTGTGCAAATAGTGATGAAAAATAGAATGAATCTTTGATTATTCCATAGTATTGGTCTTTCCCTGATCCACATCTTTGTATGTACATATAAGTTCTCTTATGTTGAGCATGGCCAATTGAATTGATCATTTTCCTTGTGGTTAATTCAATTGAGATTTTTTCATTGTGGATCATTATATAAGAGGGAGTGGTTTTCATTGTGAGATGAAGTATTGACTAAGGGGGAGTGGTACATATCACCATAGTATTGTTGTCAAAGTTGTGATACAATTGGACTTTGATGTTGTGTAATAATACTATGACATTGTATAACAATGATTGAGAGCAACTGTTTTCTCATTGTTATAGCTACGGATCTTCAACAACTATGATACTGAGTTGAACACATTTAGAATCATTGGAGTACTTGGAAGTGACGAAGATTTCGAGTAATGTTGAAAAACCAATGAGATCAAGCATTTGGATAAAAAGCTACAAAGTTTATTTATTTTGTAATCCATATGTATTCATAGTTTTGTCACTAAAATTGACAAATGGGGAGATTGTTAGAGCACTGCTCGGTCGAACTCGCAAGCGTTTCTATCTCAAGATTGTTTGTTAATGTTAGTGATCAAAATTATAAGTCTTGATTTCTAGTCTACTTATAGTAATGTCTCGGACTAGGATAGATTATGTAGTTGAGCATTAGACTTCACGACGTTCATCAATTGAAGACGAAGAACTACTAAGGGGAGCTTGTGGAACTTCATCAACAAAAGGTATGTGGAAACTGAAACTCATCTATCACTTGGAAAGCCTATTTCTACTCTATCTCATATATTGAGACATAAGTCGTTGTTTACGGGTGAAAACTATTTCTGCCGGTTTTGGTAATTTGGGGTGTGTGGATGAGAAATGAGTCTAAACCTTAAACAAATGCACTGCGCGGTGAGTGCTTGTAGATTCGAGAGATCAATCTGCAAGTCCGGCCTAAACCAAGAAATGGCCGTTCCAGACTTGTTTCGGTCACAATGTGAAGGAGATGGGGTTGATCTTAGGGAGGGAAGCGAAGAAGGTGTTGAGAATGTTAAGGTGTTGGCTATGAATGACTTGTATCAGAAAGCTGAACTGGCTTGCAGGGTGTAAGCTATCAGTTCCGGTGTTTGAATACGATTGTATCAACACTTGCCTCTGTTGTCTGGACTTGTCTTGTTTTTTCCTATGTTTGGAAAATAGGGAGGAAAACCTATTTATACAAGTCTTTTAGCCTAATCTCGTATCTCATGGGAAGTGGAGAAAGTGGAGTGATGGAGTAATGGAGTCGTGTGTTAGTGTCACACGACCAGTCTTGCCCACTTCTCCCATCATCACTAACCGTCCATGACTTCCTGACACATTCTTGTGATGGCACATTGCACGCTGCACGCTGTAAACTGCCAGACCAATACCCCAATATGTATCCCCTAGTTTGTGACATGATTGATGTCTCGAGTGTGTGGATCGTGGAACCCACATAAAGTAGCATGTAATGCTAAATTGAATAACTGCCGTTATTCAGGAGGTCGATACTTGTAAAGTATCGTGTGTATTTTATGCAGATACTGCATCATGGTGTGGTAAAGTGATGGGTGGTGATCACCAAGACGCCTTACTAACCAATTAACTCCTGACCAGGGTTGTATAACCAAGCCGGTGAAGTTGGACGGACGAGATGATCTTTGAGACACTCATCTACGACCGTTGATGAAATTAGGGTTTTAGAGGAGGTGCGCAAGCATCCCTCTTCAGCCTAGTCGAATCCAAGCTTGGGATACGATTTTGGCCAGGCCGATCGTACATGCGTGTAGACGGCATGACGGTGTAGGCGCCTATACCCCATTACCTCACAAAAGTATGATCTGGGCCACTCAATTCGTCCGGTGAAGTTGAGTGGTCGAGATCAATTTGTGACAGAAAACTAGTGCCGCAAGAGCCGCACATCATGCCATCTTCAGGCGCGCGTTCCAAGACAACCAATTCTTGGTCGGTCTTGGCCGATCGGTCTGGAGTGTAGGTGGTAGGCTGGTGTTCACGCCTATACCTGATTGTCCCATGAAAACGTGATCTAAGCCACTCAAATCGTCCGGTGAAGTTGAGTGGTCGAGATCGGTTGCGCTTGGGAAGTGTGACCACGCTAGTTTGGACGCGCGTTTTGGGATAGCCGTGCATGATATGCCTTGGCCGATCAGTGAGGGGAGAGACGGGCCCACGGTGGTCATGCTTTGTATGACCGGACTCGCTTAATCTAACTGGGACCCTCCATTCGTGCCGGAAAAGATGGACGCTCGTGATGCTCGAAACCCTAATTTTGGCTTTCACGGCCGTGTAACCATGCTCGTTCGGGCGCACGAATTGGGATGACCAACCATGGTTGGTCCCGACCGATTGGTCAGGTATGTAGGCGGGCCCACGTTGATTGTGTTGACATGCTCTGGGCCCTTTGAATCTACATCTACACCCTCCATCTATACCTGCGAAGATGGATGGTTGAGACTGTTTTGCGACACATGTAATGTGCCGCAAACCCTAATTTAGGGTTTTCCACCCATACTGCTCTGGTTTGGACGTCTTGGCAAGCTATGCCAATCTTTTGGGGAGGCCGACCATGCGGGGTCCGCGTTGGTTCGGTAGTGAATATTCCATACCTGCTTGGGGTTATGGAATTGATCCGGGCCATCCAATCATGCTTTGTGAGGTTGGATGATCGAGATCATATCCAGACCGATACGGACAAATCCGGATGCTCAATCGGGCTAGTATAACACACCGAGAGTTGCGACTGTCACGGGTATTTCGTACATGCTTTCATTATAATGCTTGGAGGTTCGTGTTGCTCTGCCGAGAGCAACACTCGGTCGTCATGTCGCACCGATAATGAGTACGAAATACAAGGCTGCTCACGCATTAATTAATAATGCTATAAATTCACAGGGTATATGGGATTGTTGCTACATGCTCCAACCTGGATGAATTTCGTGTATTTAATTCACATAATGGGATTGTTGCCACATGCTCCATTCTAGGTGAATTAGTAAAGTGAAGAAGTATTCAACACTTATTAATGGCTTTATCTTTTACAAGATGTTAGCGCATAATTTTCTGGTTTTTACAATTTTAACCTTAAATGAAAATCCACCATCAACAGTCGTATTACGATATAGTTTTCTATATACACATTTGAGATTTCGAGCTGAGTTTATCTCGCTTACATATTTCTCGAAATATGTGTTGGCAAGCTTTCGCTTCGACCAAGTTCATATTATATCATGTGAAAATTTCCGAGTAACATCTTACATGGTTTGTGTGATACAATCATTTGGTGTAATCTTGGAATGTTTCGTTATGATTATTTCAATAACTTGAAAACTGCTTTGATGCTAATAGTATGTGAAAACTACTATTGTCATCCTCTAAGAAAGTTTCAATGATTGAAATAAGAATTTAGAACACTTAATCATTATTGGATATGTCATGTTGTGCACTCTTGCACATATGTAATCCATGTCCGGGAACCTAAGTATGCGTACACGTTTGCGTACTGGCGTACAAGTTCATGTCCGAGAATTTCTGCTGGGATTGAAAGTTCGCGTACCCGTTTGCGTACTGGCGAAACCCAATCTTATTCCGGGTATTTCAAGTATGCGTACACGTTTGCATACTTGAAGGTTAAAGTTCTAAAATCGGTTATGAACATGAACATAAACATTTATATAATAAGGAATGCAATCTTTGCAGACCATGGCTATAATGTTCATGATTGATTCAAGTGAATCAAACAGATTTTGCTTCAATTGTGTTCTTGTATAATTCTATGAGAATATAGCAATTGAACAACTCTTTAACTAGTTTCATTTGAGTCATTTGAACTAGTTAATGGTTAAGATGCATAAGGTTGATATGAGAATAATCATATGGCTAACCTCGGTTAACTATTTGTGAACCAACATGGTGTACACGTTTGGGTACGGTTACATAAACCTAAATGGGGGTACATTTCACTTGTGTGTAACAAGCTAAGTTCGATGTAACGGTTGAAAGATATTAGCTTGGTTGAATCAGGTTTTTCATCTAACAGTGAATATTGAATGCTTTGTTACCAAGGTAACTTGGATTGCAAACCCTTATTTGAAAACTATATAAAGGAGAACTCTAGCAACTGGTAAAACTAATCCCCACACCTCTTGTGTGTTACTAGTTGCATAAACTAGAGTCGATTCTCCTTTAACCTTAGGTTTCTATCGAGACCCTGTAGGTTAACGACTTGAAAGACTTCATTGTGAAGCCACACCTAACTATTTTCTTTGTAGTTGCGTGTTCTGATCTTGACCGTTTCTATCGTATTGAGTACAATTAAAATAATTGGCTCGAGATTGATTTCTCCGATATGCAAGATAAAAGTAATCACAAACATCTTCGTCTCATCGTTTGTGATTCCACAATATCTTGTTTCGCTAGTCGATTAAGATTATTGTGAGGTGACTGATAATACTAGGCTGTTCTTCTGGAATATAAGTCCGGATTATCGATTGGTTCCTGTTCACCTTGATTTATCAAAAGACGAAACAAAAACTCTTGGGTATTTCTGTGGGAGGCAGATTTATTCAATCTATGGACTTTTCTGTGTGACACAGATTTGTTTATCAAGTCTTCGACTTTGGGTCGTAGCAACTCTTAGTTGTGGGTGAGATCAACTAAGGGAATCAAGTGCGTAGTATCCTGCTGGGATCAAAGACGTAAGGAACGCAAAAGTACCTTGAATCAGTGTGAGATTGATTAGGGTTCAACTACAGTCCGGTCCGTAGTTAATTGGTAGTAGGCCAGAGTTTGTAACGGCTTAATACAATGTGGTGTTCAATCTGGACTTGGTCCCGGGGTTTTTCTGCATTTGCGGTTTCCTCGTTAACAAAACTTCTGGTGTCTGTGTTATTTATTTTTCGCATTATATATTGTTATATAATTGAAATATCACAGGTTGTGGGCTTAGATCAATCACTCAGAATATCCAACCTTTGGTTATTGATTTAAATTGATTGACACTTGAACATTGGTCTTTGGTACCGTTCAAGTTGTTTCACTTAATAATCAGGCTCGCAGATTTCTATCTGTTTGATTTGCTGATTACATTGTGAAACAGAGATATTAAACTCTTTAATATACTTTACTCTAGATTGAGTCTGACTGTCTAGTTGATTCTCTAGAAAGTGTATTGGAGTAAGTCCTCTCAGATTGCCAAACGAATTGTTGGGTGTGGTTGTTAGACCTCCGCATTTTCAATACCCGTATGCGTAAGTGTTAGTTGTGAAATTCCGAGAGCCTAAGTACACATACCCGTACGCGTACTGGATAAGGGTTTGGGTCCGGGAATTTCTGATGTGTTTGGAAGTATGCGTACACGTTTGCATACTAGCGGACCTAAACTCAGTCCTACCCCTTTAAGTATGCGTACATGTTTGCATACTTGAGTGGTTAAAGTTCTAAAATCGGTTTGCTCATGAACTAATACATTTATATAATAAGGAATGCATTCTATGCAAACCGTGGCTATAATGTTCATTCATGAATTGATTCTAGTGTATCGAACCGATTTTGCTTCAATTGTGTTCTTGTATACTTATATGAGAATATAGCAATTGAACAACTCTAAAACTAGTTTATTTTGAGTCATTTGAACTAGCTATGGTTAAAATTAATAAGGTTGATATGAGAGTGTTCATATAGCTAACTTCGGTTAACTATTGTTGAGCCAACCTAGTGTACACGTTTAGGTACGGTTACTCAAACCTAAATGAAGGTACATTTCATTTGTGTATAACAAGCTAAGTTTGATCTAACGGTTGAAAGATATTAGATTGAGTCTAATCAGGTTTTCATCTAACGGTGAATATTGAATGCTTTGTTACCAAGATAACTTAGATTGCAAACCCTGATTTGAAAACTATATAAGGGAGAACTCTAACAACTGGGAAACCTAATTCCCACACCTCATGTGTGATACTAGTTGCGACTAGAGTCGATTCTCCTTTAACCTTAGGTTTTTCACGAAACCCTGTAGGTTAACGATTTAAAGACTTCATTGGGATTGTGAAGCCAGACCCAACTATTTTCTATGTAGTTGCGTGTTTTGATCTTACTTCTACTATCGTGATTGAGTATTATCTTTGCTAAGATTTATTTGAGATTTATCTCCGATAGGTAAGATTAAAAGTAGTCACAAACATATTTGTATCATCGTTTGTGATTCCACAATATCTTGTTTCGCTTCCATACGATTAAGATTATTGTGAGGTGATTGATAATACTAGGCTGTTCTTTGGGAATATAAGTTTGGTTTATGAATTTGTTCCCGTGCACCTTGATTTATCAAAAGACGGAACAAAACTCATAGGTTTTTCTGTGGGAGACAGATTTATCTATTCCAATAGACTTTTCTCTGTGAGACAGATTTGTTTATCAAGTCTTCAACTTTGGGTCGTAGCAACTCTTGGTTGTGGGTGAGATCAGCTAAGGGAGTCAAGTGTGTAGAATCCTGTTGGGGTTCAGAGACGTAAGGAGCGCAACTGTACCTTGATCAGTGTGAGATTGATTAGGGTTAAACTACATTCCAGTCCGAAGTTCATTGGTAGGCTAGTGTCTGTAGCGGCTTAATACAGTGTGGTGTTCAAAGCTGGACTAGTTCCTGGGGTTTTTCTGCATTTGCGGTTTCCTCGTTAACAAAATTTCTGGTGTCTGTGTTATTTCTTTTCCGCATTATATTTTGTTATATAATAGAAATATCACAGGTTGTGCGTTAAGTTCAATCAGTTCTTGAATCCGACCTTTGGGTTGTTGATTGAATTGATTGACGCTTGGATATCAATTTGTGATACCGTCCAAGTTATTTCTCTTATTCAATCGGGCTCGCAAATTCTTATTTGTTTGATTGCAGATTGAATTGAGAAATTGAGATATAACTCTTTGATATACTTTTCTATAGATTGAGCCTGACTGTCTAGTTGATTCTCTTGAAAGTATATTGGATTTTTTTCTATTCATATTGCCGAACGAAATATTGGATGTGGTTGTTAGACCCCCGCTTTTTTCGCAATCTCCCTCTTTGTCAATTTTAGTGACAAAACTATCAATACATATGGATTATAAAATAAATAAACTTTGTAGCTTCTGATCCATCATGCTTGATTTCCTTGGCTCTTCAACTTCCTTGAATTCCTCGTTACTTCAAGTTCTCCATCGATTTTGAATGTGTTCAACTCATCATCATTTTTGTTGAAGATCTGTAGCAATACCGATAGGCAGAAAACATAATGTTCTCAATCATTTTTATTCAGTGTCATAGTATTATTATATAGAATGAAAGTCCAATTGCATCACAACTTTGAATTAATACTATCATTGTTATTCTGTGTCATAGTATTATTATATAGAATCAAAGTCCAATTGCATCACAATTTTGGAATAATACTATGGTGATATGTATCGTCCCCCTTAGTCAATACTTCAATCTTATAATGAAAAACCATTCCCCCTTACATAATGATCTTTAAACCATATATATGTAGTGTGAACTGCTAAATAATTCTCCCCCTTTTTGTCAATATAAATTGGCAGAGGTACGAAAACTATGGGATCATAATGAAATTCTCAAAAGATAATTCACGACTAAAAGAGAACATATTAACTTTGTTTTGGTGATTTCACACAGTCGAAACTTAGTGTATTCACAAAGGAGTTTATTAAGATACAAGTTAACCCCTTCGAATTCCACATCGCTCTCCCCAGAAAGATATGGCAATTAAGCACAAGTTCATTTAAGAACTCTCCCTCATTTGATGTCATTCCCAAGAGAACAACATGAGCGACCTTACTTTTACGAGAAAAGAAGGATTTCTTTGGACGTTAACAGAATACATGGATTTGTATCCAGTAAACTCGAATAAATGAACCACAAGAAGATCTTAATGATTAATTAATCGGAAAACATTCAACATAAGAAAACTTAAGGAGTAAAATACAGTACTTTCACATAATAGTGGATCATGGAAAGATCAATACTGCAGAATTTTCTCAAAAAGTTCATTCTATCTTCTATCAATATTTGCATAAAGACATAATAGACTTAACCTTTAAGAATATATGAGATAAGCACAATTCACGAACATAAACACATATATATCTTATAAGACATTTGCAATATATAAAACCAATAAGATTAAATACTGCAAGATCATCTTCAAATAACTTAGAATTTAAATAAATAAATCTAAAAACATTGTAAGATGAAAATCGTTGGAAATAACTATGTGTAATCACAATAATTGCTATACCAAACCCTAGTTATCCTTCTTAAACACAAGAATAAATTCTCATAAGAAGTTTCCTAGACATTAATAAACCTAAAAAAAAACATACTGAAAGACTGGACATGGTCAGCAATTAGAGATCGAACAAGAGCAATATCATCAGTTGCTTTCTTCAATTTAGTCTTCAGAAAATCAAAGTTCTTTGTTGCAATGGCAAGTTGATCACCTACAACTGTAAAATCTCGGAGAAGATTTCAAACCAAATCAGATGACATTTGAACAAGTCTATTGTATTCATGATCGCATGCATAGTAACAGGTTATGATGAGAGGATTCTCATGAAACTCAATAACCTTACCATCTTCAATTTCTTCTTCCTTTTTGTATACATTCATTGTACTGTCCATGAAATTACAAGAGGATTTCTTGAGGTTTTGGAACGTGCATATACATAAGATATTAGTGAATCAATCTTATATATATATAGGAGCACATATAGTTCCTCCCAAACAAAGTCGGTATGGGAACCATACGTTCGATCATGGACCTTGCACATGAGCCGTTTGTGGATGTGAATAAAGGTATTCAGTGCCAACGAACCAATGAAGCCTAAAACAGAAACATTTTTTGAACCCTTTATCAAAATAAGTTTTAGACAGGATATCTTAGCTCAATAAATAAATTTAGAGCACAAAAGTTTTATTGATAGTTATAACAAATCAATTGTATTTTAGACCCTGTTTGAAGAAAGACTGACTGAAGCTTTTCATTGCTCGTAATAAGGAGTATTAAAAAGACGATGATCATTCACATTAACGAGTGTAAATATTAACTGGATCAAAGCTCAACAGTAAGATGACCATTTTATTTCTATATAAACTGAAAAAATAACACACGTACTACAAAGACCACTTTGTCAAGAAGAATATGTCTTTTGAGAATCTTGTGCATCCTCACATGGTCTCAATAGATGAGGCACAAACAAAAGTAGTAAGGTGTGAGCATTTTACAACAAAGACCACTTTTTTAAAAAGAAGATATCTTCTTGAGAATCTTGTGCAATTTATAAGTTGATGAGAATTTTGCTCATCAATAGTGTTGACTTTTTCTCCCTTTTTTTCTTGAGAAAAGACATAATTAATGGAAAGGGAACAAGAGTGATGTGACTCAATAATGTTGTAGTAAAAAGGTTCGTTGAGACTTGTGAAAGCAAAAGATTTTAGACTTATAAAAATTAAAAATAATGAAAACTTAACACAAAATTGATTCAAGATATGAGAAAATAACCAAGACACTGATTCCACTATTACACATGAATGAATTACGGTAAATAACCCAACTCTAATTTTTTTTTTTAAATCCCTTGTTTCTTAATTCACAAATAATCAGACAAATTCTCAAAAATTAATTGTATCCCTAAGCATAGATTATCTTAATACAAAGCATAACCTATCTAATTGAATCACAACTAATGAAAAGAATTTTGCGAACAATTTAAAACTCTGCAAAAGCAGTGATCGAGTGAATTATAAATTATAAATTAGAGCAAATAAGATAGTTACCAATTATTCATGCGTAAATAGCTTCCTCATTGCCTTGGTTGTGGGAGAATTAGCCTCTCATCATGTTGGAAACACGCTCAAAATTCATTATTATTGCTCAAAGGGTGTTTACAAAGATGAAAAGGGAGAAGAAATTATAAAACCGGGTTTGTAACAGTTTTATTTGTTACAAACCGATCTGTTACAGAACAGTGTCGTTGTCACTGTTGATTTAAGTCTGCTCCTAAACTACGACCCTCACTTAAGTGTCGTTTATCACTGTAGAAGAACGACGGTCCCCTGTGCGTTGATGTTCTTCGTGTTCTTCACACCAGCAGCAATGGCAGTTTTTACAACTAGATTTTTTGGCTTTCTGGTGCTCTGCAACTCTCCCAATCTCTCCGTATCCTCTCTATGATACCCCGAGATGCTATTTATACACAACAGTTTAAGAAAATCCTCAGTAATAACTCACAATGATCTCCAAATATTCGGCAGTGAAAATAATGTTTTCTGGGAATATTTTCTTCCCCGAATTAACTCTTCATGCATCTACAGCTGCAAAACTCTCCTTTTTCATTTGTGACACGATCTAACTGGTGGCTGGATCCTTCTAAGCACACGCAAACAACAGCAAAGCGTAAAATACCTCTCTCGGATACGTGTTTCTCTGCTTACTTCTCTTGGATAATTCAGCCAAATTTAGATGAATTTAACGAGTATACCAAATCTGCCTAAGCGTAACAGGCCCAAAACAATCCACTTGAGTGATTGAATCACTCCAGAAATCTCCAAAACCGAATCCAGCAACACTCGGGTTTTGTTGAGCCAAACCCGTAACTCCCTGTCTTCTTCAATCTGAGCTTCCAGCCAAATATAACCCACAGGATCGATCATACCATGCCTGTTAAGACCAAACACGTCATCCCAGAAAATCCCAGCCATTGAATCTCACTGAAACACCTTCAAAATATGAACCCTAAATATGGTTCTTTGAAACCAGATTTTCCCGCCAAAAACCAGGATTTGAAATGGAGAAGAAGGTCACCCCATATCCAACAGCTGGGGGTGCGAATATCAATTGGGTGCCCCTTAGTAATTGGGTTACCCCTTATCCAAAGTGGGAGTCCGAATATCAAATGTCCTCCGGGGGTGTTCCGAGCAACTTATCGAGCCGAATTTTCCAACAATCTTTATTTCCAAAAAATACCTACAAACACACAAAACACCATAATAAGGACAAAAGCGAGTACTAATAATGCGAAACATTGAGAACAAATTAGACACATAAATGCGCCTATCAAAGAGATACCTGATGCTGCCGCCGCCTTCTTTGCCTTCTGAATACTGCGTTTGAGTCTATTGATAATGGGCTTGAGTTCTAAAACACGACTATTGATGTGAACATATTCAGGAACAATTGAGCCTTATTTCCAACATTCTTCAAATTTAGAAGGTGAGTTTGAAAAACTTCCTTTTTGAGAAACGTCTTGCTTCTTATCGGAGCATCAAAATACCCGTCTGTCCTTACAACATTATCCTTTGACAATTGTTACAATTGTGAAGAGGCTTTGTATTACCTTTACAAACAAAGGTTGACTCATCACATCACTTTCTTTGTCTAAAAGTTGGACAATCGCAACTAGTAATATGAGATACATGTTTGATCACTTCTTTAGACACCCAGACAAGAATGTTCTGAAGTTTCTCATTCCGCACACGAAAGCGACATCTCCTTTCAAGATGGCCTTTTTTTATGCAATAATGGCAACTGAATGGAATGTTGTTGCTTGAACTCATGTGAGCTGGTTTCGGAGGTTGACAAACCTTGTTCTTTGGAACTTCAGCTGCTGGAGGTAGATTTTCACTTTTGCCATTAGTGAGATTCTTCTATTGGAAATTGCTATTAGCATGAATAAAACTAATCTTACTAATACTTGGAGCGTCTATTCCTTTATAGCCTAAACCTCGTGTATCACGATGTTTTTTACATGCTCCCACTACAGTGGATAATTTGGTTGAGCTAGAGCTAAACCTTTTTAAGTCTTCTTCCAACAGTTTGACCTTATCGTGAGCAGTGGTTAGGTCAGCCTCTAATTGTTTTTCTCTAGAGAGAAAAACATTTTCTCTATCACTAAAACAAGTTTGTTGAGAGTTACACCTTGCTTCAGATTCTGCAAGTTTTTCTTTCAATACAAAGAGATTTCGACGAAGATTTTCACATTCATAATTTTTTGAACGCATATCTTCTTCATGATCTTTAAGAATGGATTGTAAGAGATTATATCCACAATCATAACCCTTAAAGAGTTTTCTTATTTTCTTGTTTTCTAAACAAAGAGGAGTCAGAAACTCAATTAAACATGACGTTGACTTCTTTTTCTTTATTAGATGGTCAAACAGCTTGATATATTGCGAGACCTCCTCAATAACATCTTTTTCAACATCTGAAGCACTTTCATCTGAAAGTTCATCCAACTATTCCTCCAGGCGTGTTTCCCAGTTATACACAGTTTCAAGAAATGATAAAGATGTGAGAGTTTCCTCAGATAGTTTCTGGACATCATAAACCGGAGTCAACCAATCACATGGAAAGATTAAGAAGATGGATGTAGAGGAAAACGTGGATGATGTTAACTAAGGTGAACCTATCCTAATGGACTGAGATACTGTTCTGGACTAATATCAACACACTGGCATATACAAGGGAACCAATGATCGATAATCCTAACTCTAGGTCAACTCACCGGCATATACAAGGGTACCAAAGATCGACTTTATTGTATTTATTCCGTTGGTCTAGTGGTCCGGTCTCATTTTTTTTTTTTTTTTTTTTTTTTTGGTATCTCAGGTCACTCTATTTCACCCTAACAATGGTAAAGAGAAAAATAAAAGAAGTGATCGATTCTTTCGATGTTTCCATCACGAGGATATGGCGAAACTACCATGTTTTCTTTTTCTAACACCCGAGCTCGTGCTTCTATGAATAGACTCTTTAGATGTTTCCATCTAATCGATTGGTTCCTCAACTCCTACAACCAAAATGCTTCCATCCACTTAGATTGGTTAGTGCCATCCTTAATAAACATAAATTTCTAGGCTCGAGTTTATTTATTACAACTAAAAACTAACAAGAAGTTTCTTCCCACCCCCAAACTTAAATCTAACATTGTCCTCAATGTTTCTAATGAAAGAGAAATACCAAAAAGTAAAGTAACATGAGGAATCAGAAAGAGAGAAGTCGGAAAGATAGTACCCGGGTGAAGAGAAAACTAATATACAACATACAATCGCCTCGATGGTCAATCAAGGGTAAATAGGGTCCTCCGTAGGACCTCCTCAACATCACCCGTAGGGAAGGTCTCTAAAAAGGGTTTCAATCTCTCGACCGTTAACCTTCGAAGAACTACTACCGTCCGGTGTCTCGATCTCAACAGCTCCATGAGGAAATACAAGTGCGAACAATAAAAGGACCCGTCCACCGAGAACGTAACTTCCCGGGGAAAAGATGCAAGCGGTATCATACGAAGAACTTTTGAACTGGAGAAAATGACTTCCGTAAAATATTTCTATCATGCACAAGTTTCATTTTGTTCTTATACTCCTTCGCACTATCGTAAGCATCTATACGAATCTCGTCCAACTCATTGAGCCGGAGTTTCCTATGGGCTCTCGCCTTGTCAAGTGAAAATTTAGCTGCTTAACAGCCCAATAAGCTCTATGTTATAACTTAACAGGTAAATGACATGCCTTGCCATAAACAAGCCGATAAGGCGACATTCTAATAGGGGTTTTAAACGCAGTCGGTAAGCCCATAAGGCATCGCAGCCTAGACGACCGGTCTTTCCGATTAGGATTAACTGTTTTCTTTAATATACGTTTTATCTCCCTATTAGAAACCTCTACCGACCACTAGTCTCGTGGATGATACGGGGTAGCTACCTTATGTGTAATACCATATTTCTTCATCAGAAGCCTAAAAGGTCCATTACAAAAGTGCGACCCTCCATCACTAATTATAGCTCGCGGTGTACTAAAACGTGTAAGTATATTATTTTTCAAGAACTCAATCACAACCCTATGGTCATTGGTTTTACACGCAACCGCTTCAATCCACTTAGAGACATAGTCTACGGCGACAAGGATGTATAGGTTACCAAAGGAATTAGGAAACGGACCCATAAAGTCAATACCCCACACATCAAAGACCTCAACGATTAAAATAGGGTTCAAGGGCATCATGTTCCTACGGAAATGGTTCCTAATTTCTGCAACGTTCACAAGTAACACAAGAATCGTGGGAGTCTTTAAACAACGAAGGCGAAGAGAATCCACACTACAATATCTTAGCAAAGTCTTCTTAGCACTAAAGTGACCCCCACAAGCATGATCATGACAAAAGGAAATAATACTGGACTGGTCACTCTCGGGTATACATCTCCTAATAATCTGTCCGGACAATACTTAAATAAATAAGGATCATCCCAAAAGAAGTGCTTAACCTCGGCTAAAAACCTAGAACGATCTTGTTTACCCCAATGTTGGGGCATTCGACCAGTAACAATATAATTCACTATATTTGCATACCAAGGTGATTGGGAAACAGAGAACAATTGTTCATCGGGAAAGCTATCCCTTATATGAATGGAATCATCAGGGGAACTAACAACTAGCCTAGACAAGTGGTCTCACTACTACATTTTCTCGCACCCTTTTTGTCTCTAATGTCCGGACAAAATTCTTGTAATAAAAGGATCCATCTAATCAATCTAGGTTTGGTATCCTTCTTAGACAAAAGGTATTTCAAAGCAGCATGATCAGTATAGATTACGATCTTAGAACCTAAGAGATAGGGTCTAAATTTGTCTAAGGCAAACACAATGGCCAACTGGGCATCATTCAGAGTTTTGCTAGCATAGTAAATCACATGAAGTAATTTGTTTTCTCGCTGACCTAGCACAACACCAATAGCATAATCTGAAGCATCGCACATGATCTCAAAGGGTAGGTTCCAAGTTAGGTTCCCTGACTATGGGGCGGTAGTGAGTAAAGTCTTAAGCTTCTCAAAAGCCTCTAAACAAGCATCATCAAAGACAAACTTAACATCTTTTGCAAGCAAATTGCAAAGAGGTCTAGAAATCAAGCTAAAATCCTTAATGAATCGACGATAAAAACCTGCATGCCCTAAGAATGACCTAATATCTTTTACGGTTTTTGGGACCCGTAAAGTCTTAATAAGGTCAACTTTGGCTTTATCTACCTCTATACCCTTAGAAGATACGATATGCCCTAAAACAATTCCTGATTGAACCATGAAATGACATTTCTCCCAATTAAGCACTAGATTCTTTTCCTTACATCTAGTCAACACTAATGACAAATGATGCAAGCACTCATCGAAAGACGAACCAAACACTGAAAATCATCCATAAAGACCTCCAAGAACCGTTCTACCATATCTGAAAATATGCTCATCATGCAACGTTGAAAAGTCGCAGGGGCGTTGCATAGCCCGAAAGGCATGCGTCTATACGCAAAGGTACCAAAGGGACAGGTAAAAGTGGTTTTCTCCTGGTCTTCTGGGGCAATAACGATCTGATTATAGCCGAGTAGCCATCTAAAAAGCAAGAATGACTATGTCCAAATAATCTCTCTAGCATCCGGTTGATGAAGGGAAGGGGAAAGTGGTCCTTCCTAGTGACCTTGTTCAATTTCCTATAGTCAATACAAACACGCCAACCCGTGGTCACTCGGGTAGGGATTAACTCATTGTTATCATTCTCGGACTACAAGTAATACCGATTTCTTGGGAACAACCCGAACGGGGCTGACCCACTTACTGTCTGAAATGGGGTAGATAATGCCTGCATCTAACAGCTTAAGGATCTCGGTTCGAACTACTTCTTTCATATTAGGGTTTAGTCTTCGTTGCATATCCCTAGAAGGTTTGGTATCTTCCTCTAAATAAATCTGATGCATACAAACTGTAGGACTTATACCCTTAATGTCTGCTATGGTCCACCCTAAAGCTTCCTTGTTGTTTTGAAGGACGGTCACTAGCCTACTTTCCTGATCACTATCCAAGTCGGAAGCAACAATCACAGGTAAAGTTTCAGATGGGCCTAAAAACACATACTTCAGGGTATCTGGCAATGGTTTTAGGTCCAACTTAGGAGGCTCTTCTAATGAAGGAACTAGGGTAGATTTAGAAACTGGTAGTAGTTCGAACTTAGGTTTCCATCCATTACTAGTGTCTAACAAATGGGTTGAATCTAACAGAGCATTCACCTCATTAATCACATCATCATCATCAAAATCAATCCAAAAGTGAGCTAGGCATTTCTCTAATGGATCTTCTAACAAAGTGTTTGGTAATGACTCCTCGACTAATGTTCCTATCATGTTCACCTCTTCTATGCTTGAGTCATCTAGTTCAGAGGGCAGCTTACTAATATGAAAGACGTTCAGCTCAATAGTCATATTAACAAAAGACAAATTCATAATACCAGCTCGACGCTTAATGATCGCATTGGATGTAGCTAAAAACGGGCGACCTAAAATTACCTAGATCTCGGTTCTCTCGGGTCGTGACAGGTTGGGTATCTAGGATAACAAAATCCACCGGATAAATAAACTTATCGACCTCTATGAGAACATCCTCGATCACACCCCGAGGAATTTTAACGGACCTATCGCCTAACCAAGAGTCACCCGGGTAGGTTTCATCTCACCAAGTCCTAGATTAAGGTACACATGGTATGGGAGTAAGTTCACACTGGCTCCTAAGTCAAGCAAAGCTTTCTCAACACGGTATTTACCTATTGTGCAAGAAATGGTAGGGGACCCTGGGTCTTTGTATTTAGGAGTAGTGGTATTCTGAATAATAGAACTCACGTGACTAGCTAGGAAGGCTTTCTTTTGAACACTAAGCTTACGCTTTCGTGTACACAAGTCCTTAAGAAACTTGGCATAAGCGGGAATCTGCTTAATCGCATCCAACAATGGGAGGTTGATAGTAACCTGCTTAAAAACCTCCAATATATCATTAAAGTTGGATTCCCTCCTAGTTGGAACTAGCAGCTGGGGGAACGGGGCTCTGGGAACAAAGCCTGGTTCAATATGACCCTCGTTGGTCTCATTAGAGACTCTATCAGTCTCCTCATTTTCTGGCTCAGAAGGGTGAACTACAACATGTTCACTTTCAGGCATGTCGACCTTATTGTCAACTTTCTTTCCACTCCTAAGGGTTGTAATAGAATTCACATGATTGTACGATTTCTCTCCTTTAGGGTTAGGATCAGTATGACTAGGGAACCTTCCATCTTCTCTCTCACTAAGGAACTTAGCTATTTGGCCGACTTGAAGTTCTAATTTAGCAAGAGACTGGGAATTATTCTTAAAATTCTGCTTGGTTTCCTCTTGAAAATTACCCTGGCTCTTTACTAACATTTCCTGGCTCTGTGTTAACATATCCCGGCTATTTTTTAGTATACTAAGAGATTCCTCTAAGCTAGTCATTCTACTCTCGAAGGGTTCTGCACTCGGGTTGACTCAAGAGTTCTTAGCATAACCAAAACCCGGGGGAGGCCGAGAATTACTAGGTCGACTTTGATTCTCGGCCCTTTGACCAAGAGAAGTTAGGATGGTTTCTCCAACCAGGGTTGTAGGTCTCTCGAGTATGGGTCATACTTATGACTCTCAAACCTAGCATTGTTATAGACAAAGATGAGCTTGCTCTTCACTAACCTCGACCTTCCCAAAATGAGTTATCGGGCTCTATTCCACAACTAGATACTTGAGAGGTTCTATTAGGTTCACCAAGGGACCTATTTTTAGACCGACCCATTTCCAAAGCTTCTAACCTTCCTGGATAAAGCAAAGAAAACTTAGCATCTGACCCGAAGCTTGTATCTACCATATTGGTGCTACTTCTATTAACCAAGAGTCTTTTAGGGGTTCAACACAAGACTCCCACTCGTTGGGATTTCTCAAGAACAACTCCTAAGAAGGTAAATGCATCCTCAAGACTTTTATTAGTAAACTCACCAAAGACACATAGACTCGACCATGGCTTTGGTCGAATAGTCTAAACCATCATAAATAATCCCTACAAGTTTCATCTTATCAAATCCATGGTGAGGACACCGAGATAGGAGATCATTGAATCTCTCTAAAAACCTATAAAGTGACTCTCCCTCTTGTTGCACACTAGCACTAATTTTCCGCCTAACACCAGCAGCTTTATGCTTAGGGTAGAATTTCATATAGAAAACAACAATAAGTTCCTGCCATGTTTCAATGGATCCGGATGGTAGGTTGTTTAGCCAGTGTCTTGGCTTTATCTTTTAAGGAAAATGGGAACATCTTAAGTTTCAAAACTTCATCAAGAAGGTCTTTTATTCTAACTGTCCCACAAATTTCCTCAAAGTCCCTAATATGAAAATAAGGGTTCTCATCATCTTTTACTAAGAATATAGGGATCATATGAAGGATACTAGCCTTTATCTCGAAGTTAGACGTATTGGCTGGCAATTTAATGCATGAAGCTCGGTTAGTCCCAGTTGGGAACATGTAATCTTTCAAAGTTGCCATCGTTGGCACAACTGAAGTACTAGGGGTACTTTCCTCACTAAGAGACAGATTCTCAAAACTGAAGTTTCCAAAAACGTGGCTCTCAAAAGAAGAGTCTTCAAGTTCCCCGCTTTCACAAGAAGAACTACTAGGTTTGTCACTAATCAAACGACCTAGAGTGTTTCTTTTCCAAGCCCGTTCTTTAATGACCTCGGGCATACACTAGAAAAATAAAACAAAAGAAAAAGAAAAATCCTAAAAGGAAGGGAAGTTCTATGCAAACACAAACAAGGCTGACTCCACCACATCAAACCTAATGATATATAGCAAACAAAAAGCATGATGGCTCCACTTAGATTGTTTTCTAGACCAGCTTCTAATCCTTCGAAAGGGAATTCGTTACAATCTAAGCAAACCCTCTCGGATCAATCCGAGTCAAAGTAAGTTGAATCAAGGCGAGGGAAGCTCGGTGGAGCTTTGATACCCAAGGCCTCACCGCTATTACAAGGCGGCGCAGCCTCACGCATTCAACTTCACAAAACCATCATGAACTTCAAGTATGCTAAAAGAGTAACCAATATTTTTCAAGCGACTTTCCTACTAAGCTCGTTAACCTATCGGTCTCGTTCTATTCCAAATTTTAAAGCTTAGGTTCGTGTTAAGTATCGTTTTCCTAAGGCGGGCAAGAAGAGAACTATGATGAAATCCGAACCCTTATCTTATATGGCCAGTCCTTGCCCTTTACTAGGAAATTAAAACAAATTTTTTCAAGTCCTCAAAGCATATATTCACACGAAGGAAGACAAGAACTCGCTAGCAAATAGGATTCGCGAGTGTTTCGACAAACTTACCTCCCGTACTGCACGGGGATGAACCGTTGTAGTCGACTCGGGCCACGACTCCTATGTCATGTGCGAACCCGAGGGGCCGAGGTGATATCGTAATCACCGTCCTTCTATGCAAACAGTTTGATATTTACTACCCTTCCGTAGGGTTTAAAAAATAAAAGAATGTCCAAGTCCAAAGTCCAAAAAGTAAAAGTGCAAAAGAAAAGGAAAGTCTAAAAATAAATAAAAATATCTAAAAAATAAATAATAAAAATGCCTCTCTTTTTTTTCTCTTTTTATAAAATATAAAAATTCTTCTTCTTTCGCTCCTTTCGCTTTGTCTTTAACTCCAAATCTCTAAGTATCCACCAAAAGCTTTGGCAAATTTTTCTTTCGCTCCAAATCCCAAAATCTGAAAGGAAAAGACAAAAACCCAAAAACGTAAAGAAGAACAAATAAATAAAAACCTAAAAGAAAAATCTAAAAACTCTAGCCTAAAGACAAGCCCGCGTCGGCGGCGCCAAAAATTGATGTGACTCAATAATGTTGTAGTAAAAAGGTTCGTTGAGACTTGTGAAAGCAAAAGGTTTTAGACTTATAAAAATTAAAAATAATGAAAACTTAACACAAAATTGATTCAAGATATGAGAAAATAACCAAGATACTGATTCCACTATTACACATGAATGAATTACGGTAAATAACCCAACTCTAATTATTTTTTTTTAAATCCCTTGTTTCTTAATTCACAAATAATCAGAAAAAATTCTCAAAAATTAATTGTATCCCTAAGCATAGATTATCTTAATACAAAGCATAACCTATCTAATTGAATCACAACTAATGAAAAGAATTTTGCGAACAATTTAAAACTCTGCAAAAGCAGTGATCGAGTGAATTATAAATTAGAGCAAATAAGATAGTTACCAATTATTCATGCGTAAATAGCTTCCTCATTTCCTTGGTTGTGGGAGAATTAGCCTCTCATCATGTTGGAAACACGCTCAAAATTCATTATTATTGCTCAAAGGGTGTTTACAAAGATGAAAAAGTGATAGGTGCAATATTTGCACTAGTTAGGTACTCAAATGCTTTGCTTTCTTGGTAGTTTTTGTATCATTATGCTTTGATTTTGTTTGTTTTGAGTTTGTTAGGTGTTGAAGGCTATCTTAACCAAAAGGAAGCGGAACTAGCTCAAATTCAAGATTTCTTCGCATCACCTTGAAGAGGACGAAAAGACGAAGCTAATGGTGAAAGAATGAGGTCATTCCGACCTCGTATGAAGAAGTTACGAGCAGTTGAAGCGAGTTAAAGTGGCGTAAGGTGTCAACACACAGAATTTATAATGGCACTCATGTTTTTACTCGGGGCAGCCACTGCAGTTTTAAACGGAGTTAAACTGTCAGTCTTGCAAGACTGACAGGTGAAAGCTACCACCATCTTCATATTTTCCATACGAACAACTCAGGGAGTTGTTGTTTTCAGTTCATGTCCGCCGTTCTTGCTGCTTCCACGTCCATTGATCGAACAGGGATTTTGGGTTGCTGGTACTGATAGCAGTTTGGTGTAATCCGTTAATACATGGAGAATGGTATTGTTCGAGTTTGAATGATGTCTGCGAGTATGATGGGGTTGGCTGCTGAAGCTGTTGGTACGGCATCGATGATAGCAGTGGCAGTTGATGGAATCTGGAGGAGAGTTTGGGTTCAGTGAGATGTTATAGCTCAGGTCATTTATGTCGTCTTGGTGGTTGCGTCTAGGATGGCAGCGATGAAGATGGAGGTTGAGTTTTGACGGAGGAAGTGGAGAAGCTGATCGCAGTAACGATGGTGGTAGCCGAGAATCAAGAAGTCAAGATATATCTGCCATGGAGTTAATGGTGACGGCTGCTGGTGCTATCGATGGAACAAAGCTGAGTTGGCTACGGAAAATAGATGGAGAGGCTCAGATGAGACAGAGGTGATGGCAGCAATGCTGGTGATTGTCTGTGATGATCACGTATGACAGGGTGGTGTTGCCAGTGATCGTGAGAGGTGTTGTGATGCTGTCTCGATGATATGATGACGAGAAGCTGATGGACGAAGCTACAATGGTTTAGAAAGAAATCAGTGAGTAGTATTTGCTGCTATTGATTATCGATAATGAGGTTTGATGGAGCTGCTGTTGAACGTCAGTGGAGTCTGTGACGTTGGAGCTCGAGCATAAAAATGAAGAAGAATGGCTTCCGTCGATGGCGTATCTTGGTTGCTGCCAGCGAATGAAGAACTCGAGTCTGGCAGTGATTAGAAGAAGCTCGTAGTGGTGTGTGTTCGATGCCATATATAGAACCGAGTTTGAAGAAGTCAGGGAATAAGAGAATGATGGTGGCAGTGATGACGAGCCTGGTATAAGAGGGAGTTATTGTGGAAAACAGAACTTCAGGGTAATATATTTTTCACGGCGTGTCTGGTGGTCGTGGGTTATCAGCCGGAAAAGCAAAACTCAGATGTTTTCAATTCTCACGGAAGGATGGATGTACGTGAGTTGTATTCGAGAAATATAAAATCCCGTAACTTTCATTTTTCACGGAAGGACGAGTATCCGCGGCAAAACAAGGAAAAGTCCGGGAGAAAATAAATTCACGGGGAGGAGTGTATCCGTGGAAATATTGCATAGGGAAGAAAAGATACACTGTCAGTCCGACAAGGCTGACAGTTGAGCGATGAGGTAATGGGCTGGGTAATCTCCAATTCGCATGGCCCATTAGATGAGTTCTTTCACACGAACCAGACTTGGCCGTGACCTGAGTTTCTTTTGGATGTTTTTGGAAAGATTTGGCAGTCAGTTGGAGAGAGGATTTTGAGCACGGGTTATAAGGCAGAGAGGGAGACATCATATCGAGGAATCTTATAATCTTTTATCATACTTTGGAGAGAAGAGAAGGAGAGGAGCTAGGGCTTGGAGTTGGAGATTTTTCTACAACCTAGGGTTTGCTTTACCTATTCTCTTTTATTATTTTTTTTCATGGGTTTTAAGAAATCCATGAGTAGCTAATCACCTCATATTGGTTAAGGATGTAGTCGGATATCATATACATGCTACTAAATTAATATATTGGTTTTGTTATCTCAATCAAATTGTTATTGTCTTGTTCTACCATTTATTATCGTTTATGATTGTATGATTGTTTGTTTAAGAGCGCTATTAAATGAGCATGAATGCATTTCTAAAGCTAGGCTAGGGTTTTGAGATACGTAATTGTTGATAACCCTTTTCATAAGTAGCATATTGTGATTACCAATTGTATTCAAAACCTTTGTGTGATTGCAAGTAGAAGCTTGACCTATGTTAAATAGTTTACTCATAGTATTTCTATTGCATGGATTAGTCTAATTCTTAGAACTTAAAGCACTTGAGGATTAAACCTAATAGCACGTTGCATTAGGTTGTTCGCTAAGTAGTATTCATATTTTCATCGTTATGGTATGTGATGACATAAGGAATTTACCGGAGTATGCTCTCGATGGGGTACTTTAGGACTCTTGATAATGAATGATTGAGTGACAACACCCGCTTATTAGTCGAAGTGCATGTCTTATGATTGATGATGAACCCTTAACCGGTATTCTCAACTTATTGATTCTCTATATTCATTCTTTGCTATTATTACTAGTTTAATTATTTTAGACCAAAATCAAAAATCCCCCCAAGTTACTTAAGTTTTCAATTACGAATAACAACCCATATCTCCTTGTGGAACGAATCTGTTCTTATTACTATACTATTATTTATAATTGTGAAGTGAAAGAACTTAAATTATTTTTGCGTCGGCTGACAACCGGCCAAAAAGGAGAAGAAATTATAAAACCGGGTTTGTAACAGTTTTATTTGTTACAAACCGATCTTCTGAAACGTTGTCGTTGTCATTGTTGATTTAAGTCTGCTCCTAAACTACGACCCTCACTTAAGTGTCGTTTATCACTGTAGAAGAACGACGGTCCCATGTGCGTTGATGTTCTTCGTGTTCTTCACACCAGCAGCAATGGCAGTTTCTGCAACTCGATTTTTTTGGCTTTCTGGTGCTCTGCAACTCTCACAATCTCTCTGTATCCTCTCTATGATACCCCGAGATGCTATTTATACACAACAATTGAAGAAAATCCTCAGTAATAACTCACAGTGATCTCCAAATATTCGGCAGTGAAAATAATGTTTTCTCGGGAATATTTTCTTCCCGAATTAACTCTTCATGCATCTACAAACTGCAAAACTCTCCTTTGTCATCTCGTGACACGATCTAACCGGTGGTGGATCCTTCTAAGCACACGCAAACAACAAAGAAAGCGTAAAATACCTCTCTCGGATACGTGTTTCTCTGCTTACTTCTCTTGGATAAGTCAGCCAAATTTAGATGAATTTAACGAGTATACCAACTCTGCCTAAGCGTAACAGGCCCAAAACAATCCACTTGAGTGATTGAATCACTCCAGAAATCTCCAAAACCGAATCCAGCAACACTCGGGTTTTGTTGAGCCAAACCCGTAACTCACTGTCTTCTTCAATCTGAACTTCCAGCCAAATATAACCCACAGGATCGATCATACCATGCATGTTAAGACCAAACACGTCATCCCGTAAAATCCCACCATTTGAATCTCACCGAAACACCTTCAAAATCTGAACCCTAAATTTGGTTCTTTGAAACCAGATTTTCCCGCCAAAAACCAGGATTTGAAATGGAGAAGAAGGTCACCCCTTATCCAACAGCTGGGGGTGCGAATATCAATTGGGTACCCCTTAGTAATTGGGTTACCCCTTATCCAAAGTGGGAGTCCGAATATAAAATGTCCTCCGGGGGGGTTCCGAGCAACTTTTCGAGCCGAATTTTCCAACAATCTTTATTTCCAAAAAATACCTACAAACACACAAAACACCATAATAAGGACAAAAGCGAGTACTAACAATGCGAAACATTAAGAACAAATTAGACACATAAATGCGTCTATCAAAGAGATACCTGATGCTGCCGCCACCTTCTTTGCCTTCTGAATACTGCGTTTGAGTCTATTGATAATGGGCTTGAGTTCTAAAACACGACTGTTGATGTGAACATATTCAGGAACAATTGAGCCTTATTTCCAACGCATTCTTCAAATTTAGAAGGTGAGTTTGAAAAACTTCCTTTTTGAGAAACGTCTTGCTTCTTATCGGAGCATCAAAACACCCGTCTGTCCTTACAACATTATCCTTTGACAATTGTTACAATTGTGAAGAGGCTTTGTATTACCTTTACAAACAAAGGTTGACTCATCACATCACTTTCTTTGTCTAAAAGTTGGACAATCGCAACCAGTAATATGAGATACATGTTTGATCACTTCTTTAGACACCCAGACAAGAATGTTCTGAAGTTTCTCATTCCGCACACGAAAGCGACATCTCCTTTCAAGATGGCCTTTTTTTATGCAATAATGGCAACTAAATGGAATGTTGTTGCTTGAACTCATGTGAGCTGGTTTCGGAGGTTGACAAACCTTGTTCTTTGGAACTTCAGCTGCTGGAGGTAGATTTTCACTTTTGCCATTAGTGAGATTCTTCTATTGGAAATTGCTATTAGCATGAATAAAACTAATCTTACTAATACTTGGAGCGTCTATTCCTTTATAGCCTAAACCTCGTGGATCACGATGTTTTTTACATGCTCCCACTACAGTGGATAATTTGGTTGAGCTAGAGCTAAACCTTTTTAAATCTTCTTCCAACAGTTTGACCTTATCGTGAGTCAGCCTCTAATTGTTTTTCTCTAGAGAGAAAAACATTTTCTCTGTCACTAAAACAAGTTTGTTGAGAGTTACACCTTGCTTCAGATTTTGCAAGTTTTTCTTTCAATACAAAGAGATTTCGACGAAGATTTTCACATTCATAATTTTTTGAACGCATATCTTCTTCATGATCTTTAAGAATGGATTGTAAGAGATTATATCCACAATCATAACCCTTAAAGAGTTTTCTTATTTTCTTGTTTTCTAGACAAAGAGGAGTCAGAAACTCAATTAAACATGACGTTGACTTCTTTTTCTTTATGAGATGGTCAAACAGCTTGATATATTGCGAGACCTCCTCAATAACATCTTTTTCAACATCTGAAGCACTTTCATCTGAAAGTTCATCCAACTGTTCCTCCAGGCGTGTTTCCCAGTTATACACAGTTTCAGGAAATGATAAAGATGTGAGAGTTTCCTCAAGTGAATCCAAGCTTTGAACCAAGTCTGAATGTTTCTGGATTGGTGATGCGTCGTTGGGGATAACACTTCTGTCCATAGAGTCAGATTGCTACAAATACAGACTTATGAGGTCTTAGCGTGTTTTCCTGCTCTGATACTAATTGAAAACGCAGGGGCATTACAACCACACCCAATATTTCGTTCGAAAATCTGTATGGACTAAACTCCAATATAATTCCAAGAGCATCAACTTAAAAGTGAGACTCAACCAAGAAAGATATCAAAGAGATTTATCTCCTTCTCAATACAAACAGTAAATCAACTAGATAGAAATCTATGATACTGATTGATATGAGAATAACTCGGATGGTACCAAAGACCAATGTTCGAGAGTCAATCAAGTTTTATCCAACAAACAAGGTCGGAATTATCTATTGTGATTGAACTACGCACAACCTGTGATATTTCAATTATATAAACAAATATAATACTGAAAAGAAATAACACAGACACCCGAAATTTTATTAACGAGGAAACCGCAAATACAGAAAAACCTCGGGACCTAGTCCATATTTGAAAACTGTTAGAGCACTGCTCAGTCGAACTCGCAAGAGTTGCTATCTCAAGCTTGTTTGTCAATGTTAGTGATCAAAACTGTAAGTCTTGATTTCTATTCTAGTTATAGTAATGTCTTAGACTAGGATAAATTGTGTAGTTGAGCATTAGACTTCACGGCGTTCATCAATTGAAGACGAAGAACTACTAAGGATCTTGTGGAAATTCATCAACAAAAGGTATGTGGAGACTAAAACTCATCTATCACTTGGAAAGTATATTTATACTATCTCATATGTTGAGACAAAAGTCGTATTACTATATAGTATTCGATTATGCACATTTGAGATTTCGAGTTGAGCTTAACTCGCTTACATATTTCTCGAAATATGTGTTGGTAAGATTTCGCTTCAACCAAGTTCATCTTATATTATTGACGAAAGTCAGAAGATGATCATGTGAAAAATACCGAGAAACATCTTACATGGTTTGTGTGATACAATCATTTGGTGTAGACTTGGAATGTTTTGTTATGATTATTTTAATAACTTGAAAATTGCTTTGATGCTAATAATGTGTGAAAACGGCTATTGTCATCCTCTAAGAAAGTTTCAATGATTAAAATAAAGTTTTGAACTATTGGATTATGAACATAGTACGCATTCTTGCATGTATGTGATCCATGACCGGAACTAGAGTATGCATACCCGTATGCGTACTTGTAGTTGTGAAATTCCGTGTACCAAGTACACATACCGGTACGCATACTTGCGTAAGGTATAGGTCCGGAAATTTTTGCTAGGTTTTGGAAGTGTAATAAGGTATGCGTACATGTTCGCATACTGGCGAACCCAAACTCAGACCAGCTACTTAGGTATGCGTACCCTTATGCATACTGGAGTGGCTAAAGTTATAAAATCGATTTGTTCATGAACTAATATATTTATATATATTAAGGAATGCATTCTTTGCAAACCGTGTCTATAATGTTCATGAATTGATTCGAGTGAGTCAAACCGATTTTTCTTCAATTGTGTTCTTGTATGCTTCTATGAGAATATAGCAATTGAACAACTCTTTAACTAGTTTCATTTGAGTCATTTGAACTAGTTATGGTTAAGAGGAATAAGGTTGATATGAGAGTGTTCATATAGCTAACCTCGGTTAACTACTGTTGAGCCAACATGGTGTACACATTTAGGTACGGTTACTCAAACCTAAATGAGGGTACATTTCATTTGTGTACAACAACCTAAATTCAATCTAACGATTGAAAGATATTAGCTTGAGTCTAATCAGGTTTTCATCTAACGGTGAATATTGAATTCTTTGTTACCAAGGTAACTTAGATTGCAAACCCTGATTTGAAAACTATACAAGGGAAAATTCTAGCAACTGGGAAACCTAATCCCTACACCTCCTGTGTGATACTAGTTATATAATCTAGAGTCGATTCTCCTTTAACCTTAGGTTTTTCAAGAAACCCATGTAGGTTAACGACTTAAAGACTTCATTGGGATTGTGAAGCCAGACCCAACTATTTTCTCTGTAGTTGCATGTTCTGATCTTACTTCTACTAACGTGATTGAGTATTATCTTTGCTAAGACTTGCTTGAGATTAATCTCCGATAGGTAAGATTAAAAGTAGTCACAAACATCTTCGTCTCATCGTTTGTGATTCCAAAATATCTTTTTTCGCTACCATACGATTAAGATTATTGTGAGGTGATTGATAATACTAGGTTGTTCTTCGGGAGTATAAGTTCGGTTTATCAATTGGTTCCCATGCACCTTGATTTATGAAAAGACGGAACAAAACTCGTAGGTATTTCTGTGGGAGACAGATTTATCTATTCTAATAGACTTTTCTGTGTGAGACAGATTTGTTTATCAAATCTTCGACTTTGGGTCGTAGCAACTCTTGGTTGTGGGTCAGATCAGCTAAGGTAATCAAGTGCGTAGAATCATGTTGGGGTTCAGAGAAGTAAAGAGCGCAATTATACCTTGATCAGTGTGAGATTGATAAGGGCTCAACTACATTCCAGTACGAAGTTCATTGGTAGTAGGCTAGTGTCTGTATCGGCTTAATACAGTGTGGTGCTCAAAGCTGGACTAGGTCCCAGGGTTTTTCTGGATTTGCGGTTTTCCTCGTTAACAAAATTCTGGTTTATGTGTTATTTCTTTTCCGCATTATATTATGTTATATAATAGAAATATCACAGGTTTTGTGTTGAATCGATCAATTGGTAAATCCAACCTTTGGTTGTTGATTGATCCTTGAACATTGGTCTTTGGTACAGTTTAAGTTATTTCTCAATCGGGATCGCAAATTCCTGTTTGCTGATTGCAGATTGAATTGGGACATAGAGATATAAAACTCTTTGATATACTTTTCTATAGATTGAGTCTGACTGTCTAGTTGATTCTCTTGAAAGTAGATTGGAGTTTGTCTCTTCAGATTGCCGAACGAAATATTGGGTGTGGTTGTTAGACCCCTGCTTTTTCAATTGGTATCAGACCAGGCAAACACGTTTAAGACCTTATAAGTCTGTGTTTGTAGCGATTTGAATATGGACAGAAGTGATATCTCCATAAACGTACCATCAGTCTTCGATGTCTCAAATTACTTATGGTGGAAAATTTCTATGCGTGCCTTTCTTCAAGCGCGTAATTTTTAATGATGGGTTTATGTTGTTAATGGCTATAATCCTCCGGTTGTTGCGTGTGTAAGGGGGTGATGGAATTGATACGATGCAACTGTTCCTAAGGATATTGGTGCATATGAACCTGCCGAGATTCTTGCTGCAAAGCAAAATTCTGACGGGTTAAATGCTATCATCCATGCCATTACCCCAGATCTTCAGCGCCATGTGACTACGTGCACTCGGTCTAAAGATTCTTGGGATATCTTAGAAACAATATTTGATGGGAATACCTGTGAAAAGGAAGCTAGACTGCAAAACTGTTGATGGTGGATTTTCAAAGGCTAAATTTGTAAAGGCCAAAATTATGCGCTAACATCTTGCAAAAGATAAAGCCATTAATAAGTGATGAATACTTCTTCACCTTACTAATTCACCTAGAATAGAGCATGTGGCAACAATCCCAGTATTTTGTGAATTAAATACACAAAATTCATTCATGTTGGAGCATGTAGCAACAATCCCATATACCCTGTGAATTTACAACATTATTAATTAATGCATATCCAGCCTTGTATTTCCTGTATTCATTACCTAAAGGCATGACGACGAGTGTTGTTCTCGTGAGCAACACGAACCTCCAAGCATTAGTAGTAAAACATGTACGAAATACCCTTACAGGCTACAACTCTCGACGTTTTATACTAGCCCGATTGAGCATACAACTCTCAGTGTGTTATACTAGCCCGATTGAGCGTATTTAAATCTGGACTGACCATATCAGTCTCAGAAACGATCACGACCATCCAACTTCACCAGCATGATTGGATGGCTTAGATTAAATCCATGACTCCAAGCAGGTATTGGAATATACACCACCGACCCAACGCGGGCCCCGTGTAGGATCAGAATATCGCGACATCAATACCTTGCGAGATCAATAAACGACAGCGTTGCGAAGGCGTCGCAGACGAGTAATATAAATGACGCAATGAACGACGATAGCCAGAATACGAGAAAGGTGTGAAGATCTAGCGAGATCTAGGAGAACTGCGAGATTATGTATTTGTACACTTGCGATACTTCGCAAGTCATTCCCGAAAATAAAGGACAGTCTAGCTGTCATCCACTATGTACTACCCTATATAAAGAGTTGAACAAGTCTGTTGGAGAGAGATCTTTTTCGGAGGGTTAGGCAAGTCATTAAGAGAGAGAAAATTTGTATTGATTATAATTTCTTTAGCTCTTTTCCATTTTATCTTGTAAAGATTCAAGGAATTAATCAATAAAAATCATAGTTGTTCATCTTCAATGGCTTAGTTATGTGGATTCTAGTGAGGGGTGTAGTGTAGGATTTCCTGCAACTACATATTGGCGCTAGAAACAGGGACTATTGAAGATAAGAGATTGGATATTGTCACTAAAATTGTTCAAATCAAGAATATGATGGATAAATTGGAGAAAACCAGAGTCAAAAAGAGTAATGGAGAATTGGAATGTAGTATGATTACAAAAACAATGGTTAATGAATTTCATGAAAGTATCAGAGGGAGAATACACAAAAGAGATTTTGAAGGAAAGAAAATTATAACAACAGAGAAGGCATCACCCTTGAAAGAATGGGAAAAACAGAAGATTATGTTCACAACAACAGAGATATCAGAAGAAAATTTAAATCACACCTCTCCACTAGTGATTACGATACACGCAAGCAAAGAAGAAGGAAAACTAACAAAAACAGTGGAAGAATGGGCAATAAATAGAACTTTGGTGGACACAGGGAGTTCGGTGAATATAATGTTTTATCATGCTTATAAAGAATTGGGGTACAAAGTTGAAGAAATGACTTCCGCAACATATCATATCTATGGTTTTGGCAAATCCATAACGAAACCTAAAGGGGAAATAAAAATACGATTTTTGTTGGGAGAAATTGAAACACATGTGACGTTATGTGTAGTGGATATGGAATCACCATATAACATGCTGTTGGGAAGACCATGGATACATGCAATAAAAGCTTTAGCATCGACATTTCATCAATGTGTCAAATTTCCTATGCCGAGTGGAATTGGCGAAATCAGAGGAGATACCGATAAAGGAAGGATATATCATCAAATCGAAGTAAAACATTATGAAGAACAGGTGAAGAGGCGTAAAGATTGCAAGAAGATGGCAAAAGCAGCGAAAAAGGAAGAAGAATTTAGAACTTACATGATAAGAGCAGAAGAAGGAAAATGAATATATGGCGAAGAGAATGAACTTGCGAAGGAAATAAAAGGACCAACGCCCATGGGAGAACCGAAGGCTAGCTACACTGCGGCAGAGCCAACAAAGGAAGTGAATATCGGAACTGAAGAAGAACCCAAGATGTTAAAAATTGGGACTAAAATGGAGACAGATGAGGAAAGAAAGACTATTGATTTGTTGCGAGATTATAAAGACATATTCGCGTGGGATATGGATGAAATGCCTGGAATAGATCCATCTGTAGCTTGCCATAAACTAGAGATTGATAAAAATGCAAGACCATTCAAGCAGAGAATTAGAAAAATTGCAACAGCGTATCATCCTCAAATAGAAGAAGAGTTACAGAAGATGCTTGACGCCGGAATTATTAGACAAGCAAAATATCCCGAATGGATAACCAATATGGTCGTAGTCCCAAAGAAGAAAAAAGGGATAAGAATTTGCATAGATTTTACCGATCTAAACAAAGCTTGTCCAAAATATAGTTTTCCTTTTCTAGATATTCCGCAAATGGTTGAATCAGCAGCAGGAAATGAAAGGATATCCTCTCTTGATGGATACAAGGGATACAATCAAATTCCTCTCGCTGAAGAAGACCAAGAACATACTGCCTTTTTCGCTCCAAGAGGATTATACTGTTACACAAAAATGCCATTTGGTTTGCGAAATGCTGGAGCAACATACCAAAGGATGGTAGAAAAAGTGTTCGAAAAATGGATACATAAAACACTAGAAGTATATGTGGATGACATGTTAATAAAAAGTAAAGAAGCAAAAGATCATGTACGGGATTTGAAGGAAATTTTTGAACAAATGAGACATTTCAACATCAAAGTAAATCCAGAAAATGTACCTTTGGGGTGGCATCTGGAAAAATTTTAGGATACATTGTGTCAAAAGAAGGAATACAAGTCGATCCGGAGAAAGTACAAGCAATTCGAGATATGCCGACACCAGCAACAGTGAAAGATGTGTAAAAGTTAAATGGACTATTAGCTTCGCTAGGAAGATTCATCTCGCGATCATCTGATAAGTGCAAGCATTTTTTCAACATACTTAAAAAGGGAGCGAAATTTAGATGGACAGATGAATGTGAAAAGGCGTTACAAGGAATAAAAGAACATCTAATGGATATATCAATCTTACAAAAAGCGAGCCGGGGAAGAATTACTAATTTACCTTGCGACAACCTCGCATGCATTAAGCGCAAAGATATTGCGAATGGATGCAGGAGTGAAAAAACCAATCTATTACATCAAAAAACATTCAATGCCGCGGAGAAAAATTATTCAAAAATTGAAAAACTAATTTTGGCATTAGTTTACGCAACATTTAAACTTCGCATCTACTTCGAAGCACACACGGTAAAGGTAATGACAAAAGTACCAATTGAGTCAGTGATGAAAAATTCAAAAAGGTCAGGAAGGGTTGAAAGATGGAATGCTCAAGTAAGTCATTGCAAACTCAAATATGAAATATTATCCTCACCCAAATCACAAGTTGTTGCAGACTTTTAGCAGAATTTCCATTAGAAGAGGATGAAGCAGTGGAAGAAATGATGGATATAGAAGAAGAACATGGAAATCCAAGGGATTTATTAACTGAGCCAAACAAATGGGAAATATTGGTAGACGGATCGTCAAATGGAGAAGGTAACGGAATTGGGATCATTGTAATTTCGCCAGAAGGCAATAAAATGGCTTTTTCTTTCAGATTGGAATTTGCATCTACCAACAATGAAACAGAGTATGAAGTTATAATACATGCTTTGCGATTTGCAATAGAAATGAAGTTGGAGAATATAAGAGTTACCAGTGATTCCCAGTTAGCTATTCGTCAGATAAAAGAAGAATATACTACAAATGAAGCATCCTTGAAAAAATACAAAAAGCTTGTTGAAAAATTATCGGCGAAGATACCAAAAATAAAATGGAGACACATATCAAGAAAAGACAATAGACTCGCGGATGCTTTTGCTTTTATATCAAGTATGATAATAGATCCAACGATGAGATGCATAAAAATACAGACACTTCTATCACCGTCAATCAACAAAGAGGAAGAGGAAGAAGCATAAGTAATGCTCATATAAGATGGAACACAAAGACCCTATTGCGAAGATTGGAGAACAGAACTTCATGCTTATCTAATGAAAGGAGAAACGCCAAGAAATAGATTAGAGATGCACAAATTAAAAAGCCGTGCAACAAATTATGAATTAAGAGATGGGGTATTGTACCGAAGATCCTTTAATGGACCCTCGCTTAGATGTTTAACACGAAAGGAAGGAGAAGCAGTGTTAAAAATGTTACACGGTGGGGATGCTGGCAATCACAGTGGCGGAAGATCTTTAGCACATAAGGCGAAAATGCAAGGCTACTATTGGCCATATATGCATGAAGATGCGAAACAAATATCAAGGCGATGCGAAGATTGTCAAAGGCACGGAAAGAAAATACATGCACCATTAACCTCTTCAACAAGTGTATGGCCTTTTGGAAAGTGGGTGTTAGATATTTTAGGACCTTTTTTACCAGGTACAGGGCAGAGGAGATATCTGATTGTCGCTACAGATTATTTCACAAAGTGGGCAGAAGTAAAAGCAGTACAACACATTCGCGATAAAGATATTTTTACCTTCATATTCGAAAACATAATATGCAGATTTGGAATTCCAAAACAGTTGGTATCTGACAATGGGAAACAGTTTGAGGGACAAAATATAGAATTGCTTTATTAATGCATTTCAAATAAAATGTGGGAAATCAACTCCTTTATACCCGCAGCCAATGGAAAGGCGGAAGCAACAAATAAAACAATCGCAGATATACTAAAGAAGAAGTTAGAAGGACATAATAGGGCATGGTGTGAACAAGTGCATAATGCAGTATGGGCTTACAATACAACAAGGCGAGAAGCTACGGGAATGTCACCATTTTGTCTAACATATGGAGTTGAAGCTGTACTTCCGACAGAAGTTATTATTCCAACAACAAAGAGAGAAGCTTGGGAGAAAAATCTTAGTGCGGGTAACATTTTGGTTAAATTAGATGAATTAGAGGAAAAGAGAGAAAGAACACTACAACATATGGAAAATTATCAGCGAAGATTAGCTAGAGAATATAACAAACGTGTCAAGACACGCGAATTTCAACCAGGTGATATGGTATTGCGAGAAACACCAATATATCAGCGAGAAAGTGGTGGCAAGTTGGCGAAAAAGTGGGATGGACCTTATATCATCAAGGAGATAGTTGGAACAGGGCATATAGATTAATGGATCCTGAGGGCAAAGATGTGGGCCAAAGATTGGATAGACCGTGGAATAGATTATATCTTAAGAAATATTACCCATAGAAGATGGAAGGGAAAGAATAAGTTGCGAAATATTGAATGGATGAAATGAAATGAATTCATATGAAATGTTCCTGCGACAGAGTGATTGCGAAATTGCATAAACAAAGAATGTGCGAATATCTCGCAAGTAAAATAACAAGAGATAATCAAAAATGAATGATTGAACGAATTGACAGAAATGAAATAATGAGTGAATGGGACGAACCTTTATGGCGTACATCCTAGTTCGCGAATGATATTTCGTAAGAGGCAAATGTAAGACCTAAAGTGCGTCATATAAGGGGTATCTCTTGACATGGCTCGGGGAAAAGGTTACACCGCCTCCGGAACCCGAGTCATGAAAATTTGGGGTCAATAAAGCCCATCCGGGGAGATACCTTGGATTTCCAACTATATATATAAGGTTATACCCTGGTTGGACGACCGAGGGTCTCTTCCAAGGAGTCGGTGTATGACCAAGGCGCCGAGGTACACGGTTGAGCCAAGAGTGCCCGGGGCATTTGAAGTGTCTCGGCCATTCTTGGCAAGTCTTGGCACATCCGCACTCGGCCCGAAGAAAACTCCACTTAGGTGCGTCTCGTAACCATAAGCCATATAGGTATAAGGGATAAGAGGCTGCGAAAACAACTGGTTGTTGTTAAGACCGGATGGGAGGAGCTAGTCTTGTATGGCCGATGTACGCCTCCTTGAAGGGGCAACCAGGGAGATGATAAGGGCGGCACCCTCCATTAGGGAGCTGATAAGTGTCTTAAGACGCAAATGTCATGATGCTATATTTTCGCAATAAAGTTTAGGCTTGTCATATTTGTGCAATGATCCTGAAGAGGCAATAATACTAACGCGAGGGTAAGACGAGATAAATGGGTTTTTACATGAAAATGTAAAGACGTCCTGCGATTTCGTCGCAAAGACGGCAATGTCATGGGGCTTTACGTTCGCAAGAATATTTAGGCCTGTCATATTGTCGCAAGAAAAATATCCTGCAGAGGCAAAAATACTAAAGAAATGATAAGACAAGATCAATGGGTCGTTACATGAAAGTGTAAAGACGTCCTGCGATTTTGTCGCAATGAGGGGTGGAAAAATAAGACCTTTAACTAGGAAGGCAAAATAAGACCACACAAGAGCAATGATAAGGCAAGATCAATGGGTCATTACATGAAAATGTAAAGACGTCCTGCGATCTTGTCGCAATGATGAATTTCATAATGGAAAGCAAAATAATAATAATTAAATATCAAGAATTATACTCGCTGCAAGAAAGAGTAATAATAAGCATATGAACACATCTAAAAGATGATTGAAGTACGTAAAGAAGTAACAAGTACAAGAAGAAAAATTACAAGAGAAAGTCAATTCTCAAATATCAGTTTTTTCACCAGAAGGAGATACTGGATTTTCTTCAGCAACTTTATCTATATTTTCACCAGTTATTATATTTCCACTAGATCCTCCTTCACCCAGATTACCGTCGACAGCTTTACTAGGAGGGATTGTTTCTTCATTTGCGAAATCTTCACCACTATTGTAGTCATAATCGCTGTCAGGAGGGTTAGGAACTTCATCATCGCTTACTTCTAAAGGTTCGACAGATACATGATCAACAGATTTAGATAGTAAAACATCATTCACAAGAACTTTGGCTTTAAGATGAAATTGACGAAGGAGTGCTTTCTGATGATTTCTACTCTCTATATCTTTACAGTCAGACATATAATCGAATCTTCTTTCTGCACGATCGCGAGAGCGAGCAAGGGAAGCAGCGAGAACTCCATTTTCTTTGCGAATTTTTGAATAATCATATTTTAGAGTAGCAATAGAGGAATGAAGATTTTTCTCAGAATCTGCAAAAGAAAAGAACATAGAAAATCATTCAGATTTTTGGAATTCGCAAGGAAAATATCACAAAATAATAAATAAATGGATTAAGGTAGTCAAATAATATGACTACCTTCCTTTTGCGAGGTAAGATGATGGATTAAAGCCGAACAACTATTCTCCAAGTGATCCATGGCATTGTCAAAATTATCTCCAATTAAGCCTTTCAGTCGAGATCGCAAGCTTTTTTCGTTAGAAACAAGTAAGGCATTTTCTTTCGCAAGAGAAGAATTGGATTCTTCTAACTTGGAACATTGATCCTTGAATTGGTTCGCCTTTACACTTAAGATTATTCTACCCTGGATAAGTTTATCCTTCTCGGCAGTAACTTCTTCGAGTTGGTTTCTCAGTGAACAAAGAGATCGTTCTTGTTCTTTACACATTTTTTTGACAAACATCAGACTGTTGCGAGTAAATCGCCACCTTGTTTAACAGAGTTCGCTTCTCTTGAGAAAGAATTCCATTCTCATCTGATAAAGTTTCCAACTCTAAATTAGCTTTAGTCAGAGAATAAGAGAGGCGAGATAATTCATTACTTAATGAGCCTTGTTTCTGAACTAAGTCAACATTTTCTTTAGAAAGATTATCTATTTGATCAACAGAATATGTATGAAGATTATCTAATTGGTTATATTGCTCCATCCAAGCATCTCTATCCGTTCGAGTTTCTTCAACAGTAGATTCCAACTGATATATCTCCATTTTTCGCTTCTGGTTTAAAGCTTAAAGGGCGAACAAGGGCTTACGGATCAAAAAAAAAAAAAAACAGAGTTAAGATTGTACCTTTCGATTCTTCATTCTTCTTGCGAAGATTATCACGATCCAGCGAAACATTTTGAAGTTTTTGATTCTCAAGCTGGAGAATATTACACTTTGCAGTCATAGCTTGGAGATTATTCTTCAAAATATTAACTTCTTGCTCCAAAGATGTTTGCGAAATTCTATCGGAGCCAAGGTATTTGCTCAAAACCTCGCAGACATCAGATTTGATAGGATCAACAGAAGTCTTCTTGGCATCGTTCACAATATCTGACAGAACTTTGAAGGCCACGTCTATTCCTTCTAAATTTTCCTTAGTAAGAGGGATTTGCTCAGATAAGGAAGAAACGACGATAGAAGAAGGAAGAGATGAGTCATTTTTTGTTAGAGGAATATCATGAGAAGAGGAAGTCTCATGAAGATCAATGACTGGGGAAACGGTAGAGGCATTGACAATAGGAGAAGAAATGGGCTCATTCGCAATGGGACTGTTATGAGGGATTTGATCTATGAAAAACTCAGGCATAGGAGAAAGATCATTAACAATATTTTCGCAGGTAGAAATAGTAGATTTATCTTGCGAAGATTTCGCAGAAGGAGTTGTAAGTTTGAATGTAGGAAAGGAAACAGCAGGTGCAACAGGTTTAGAACGGCGAGGTTTCTTGGGGGACCTATCAACATTTTTGTCATCCTGCGAATTACAAGTTAAATAAGAAACCGAGGCAACAATATTGTTATTAAAAGAGTAAATGTTTCTTAAATACATTGCTATTCGCAGACTTTCTTTTAGTGACAGTGGTTTTCGGTTGCGAGCCCATGGAGACAGTAGGGTTCACAATGGTGAACTTGGTGTTAGATTTGTTCTTGCTAAAACAAAAACGGCAGGGGAATCATTAAAAGAAGAACAGTATCAAAATAAAACAACTTCAATAAGAGGGATCAATCACAAAGTGATCAAATTCAGAAAAATTAACAAACCTTGATGGCTCCATAGAAACAGTAGCAGAAAAAGAAAGATGAGAACAGTAGCAGAAGAATAATAGCAGAAAAATGATGAAGAAGACGATGAAGAAAAACGGCAGTAAAAAGTTGCAGACGATGAAGAAGACGAAGTAGAAGAAAAGAAATACTTTCATAAGGAATTCCCCTTTAAATAGACAAGAAAAGAGTAACCGGATAACATTAAATGTGCCGGTAAAAAGGGAAAATTTTAGATACGTGTAAACAGTCATTCCTAAATCCACGGAATCTTGTCGGCAAAAATTGATGGAAAACAAACGATTGCGGCATTTCAAAATACTGGTTCTCATGACATTCTCTTCTTCGCAGAGAAGACATGAGAAGAGGCAAGATGTAGGATCAGAATATCGCGACATCAATACCTCGCGAGATCAATAAATGACAGCGTTGCGAAGGCGTCGCAGACGAGTAATATAAATGACGCAATGAACGACGATAGCCAGAATACGAGAAAGGTGTGAAGATCTAGCGAGATCTAGGAGAACTGCGAGATTATGTATTTGTACACTTGCGATACTTCGCAAGTCATTCCCGAAAATAAAGGACAGTCTAGCTGTCATCCACTATGTACTACCCTATATAAAGAGTTGAACAAGTCTGTTGGAGAGAGATCTTTTTCGGAGGGTTAGGCAAGTCATTAAGAGAGAGAAAATTTGTATTGATTGTAATTTCTTTAGCTCTTTTCCATTTTATCTTGTAAAGATTCAAGGAATTTTAATCAATAAAAATCATAGTTGTTCATCTTCAATGGCTTAATTAGTTATGTGGATTCTAGTGAGGGGTGTAGTGTAGGATTTCCTGCAACTACACCCCGCATGGTCGGCCTCCCCAAGGGGTGGCATAGCTTGCCAAACCGTCCAAGCCAAAGCAGTATAGACGGAAAACCCTAAATTAGGGTTTGCGGCACATTACATGTATCGCAAAACAGTCTCAACCATCCATCTTCGCAGGCATAGATGGAGGGTGTAGATGTAGATTCAAAGGGCCCAGAGCATGTCAACACAAACACCGTGGGCCCGCCTACATACCTGACTGACCGGTCAGGACCAACTATGGTTGGTCGTCTTGATTCGTGCGCCCCAAACTGGGTATGACACACGGCCGACAAAACTTAATTAGGGTTGTGTCGCGATCACGAGCGTCCATTTTCTCCTGCACGAATGAAGGGTCCAGGAATAGACTAAGCAGGTCCGATAAGTATCAACACGATCACTGTGGGCCCACCTGTCTCCACACCCGATCGGCCAAGACCAAACTTGGCTGTACACCTTGATTCGCGCGCCCAAGCTACCCGTGGTCACACTTCCCAGCCACAAACTGATCTCGACCGCTCAAGTTTACCGGATAAATTGAGTGGCTTAGATCACGTTTCTATGGGACGATGAAGTACATGTATATACACCATCCCACCGTATGCACGCCGGGCTGATCGGCCAAGAACGATCAAGCTTGGTCGTCTTGGAACGCGCGCCCAAAATTGGCATGATGCGTGGCTTTTGCGGCACCAGATTTCTGTTGCAAATCAATCTCGACCACTCAACTTCGCCGGACAAATTGAGTGGCCCAGATCACACTTCCACGAGACAATGAGATATGGGCGCCTACACCGTCATGTCGTCTACACACATGCACGATCGACAAAATTGTATCCCAAGCTTGGATTCGACCAAGCTGAAAAGTGATGCTTGTGCACCTCTTCAAAAACCCTAATTCCATCAACGATCGCAGATGAGTGTCTCAAAGATCATCTCGTCCGTCCAGCTTCACCGGCTTGGTTATACAACCCTGGTCAGGAGTTAATTGGTCATGCGTCATGGTGATCACCACCCGTCACTTTACCACACCATGATGCAATACCTGCATAGAATACACACGGTACTTCACAGGTATCGACTTCCTAAATAACTTAGTTATTTAATCGAGCATTACATGCTACTTTCGTGGGTCCCACGATCCACATACTCGAGACATCAATCATGTCACAAACCGGGGGATACAAACTGGGGTATTGGTCTGGCGGTTTACAGCGTGCAACGCGCCATCACAAGAACGTGTCAGGAAGTCATGGACGGTTAGAGATGACAGGAAAAGTGGGCAAGGCTGGCCGTGTAACACTAACACACAACTCCACTACTCCATCACTCCACTTCCTCCACTTCCCACGAGATACGTGAATAAGGCTCAAATGACTTGTATAAATAGGTTCTCCTCCCTATTTTCAAAAAGAACAAGAACAAGAACAAGTCCAGACAACAGAGGCAAGTGTTGATACCATCGTATTCAAACACCGAAACTGATAGCTTACATCCTACAAGCCAATTCAGCTTTCTGATACAAGTCATACATAGCCAACACCTTCACAATCTCAACACCTTCTTCGCTTCTCTCCCTAAGATCAACCCCATCTCCTTCACTTTGCGACCGAAACAAGTCTGGAACGGCCATTTCTTGGTTTATGCCGGATTTTCACAGATTGATTTCTCGAATCTACAAGCACTCATGTGTAGTGCATTTGTTTATTTTAAACTCATTTCTCATCCACACACCCCAAATTACCAAAACCGGCAGAAATAGTTTTCACCCATAAACAATTGGCGACCACAGTGGGAGGTTAATCTCTCGGTTGTAAAGTCAATTTCTTCAATACCATTCAATCAATTTCGAGATGGTTGGTCTTAGGACCACCTCGATGGCCTCAAATCCTGATGGTTCCTCCAACGGAGATACCCCTCCTCCTAACGGCGTATCTGACGGCATGATCAGGAGATTTCCAACATTAAGCAAACTAGCACGGGTACAGGAGATTCACACTAAGAACATGGAGCTAATCAAAGAAGCGGTAAACGGCATACTTGATCTCCTCATCAAGATGACATCAGAGATGAGCATTCCGGAGACCTTTACACCGGGGACCAGTTCCCCTCAGATCAACAGTTTTACTAAGAACCAGAGAGACCGTGGATCGAAAGCGGCATCTCTAGTGGAAAGCTTGTGTGAACTCTTGCACCTCTCGAAGAATCAATGGGCGAGACGTTTGTCTGCAGCTTAATAAAATAGCTCGGACGTACACCCGACTCCTTCTCGTCCGTAAGTCTTAATCGCATCGGAAACATCTGTAAATAATGTTACATTTACAGAAGACGACATGATGGCAGAGGAAGGTCACAACCGTGCCCTACATGTTACCGCACACATCAAGGGTTCAGAGTTCAGGAGGGCCCTCGTCAACACAGGAGCATCTTCGAATGTGATTACTCTCAAGACTCTCAGGACATCCAAGGTTAGCCCATGCAAGATTGTACGGCAGCCCACCACGATGACGGACTTCGAAGGAAACTGACCAAGCACATACGGGTATGTCAATCTAAATTTATCGTAGGGACCCGTTCACCAAAAGCAAAATTTGAAGTCATAGAAAAGGAGCCGGACTACCATATGATACTAGGGAGACCATGGCTTCATGACAATAAGGTCATCCCTTCAACGTATCACCAGTGCCTGAAGACCATGCTAAACGAGGAAGTCATCCGTATTCCTGTATCATTGTCTCCGTACGCACCAATATGCGGAGTGGAACTGTTCGATCCAAAAGATACTCCGCAGGGAAGGTCATACAAAGTCCTGTGCACCCCACTACCCACGTGGGCTTCAATCCAGGAAGAAGACCGACTTACATCACTGGGGGCCAAGCACCACGACACGCCTTTTCTGACGAGGCGTCCATCTTTATCCGGTGAAGCTTCAACCCACGCTCACACCAAAAGGGAACGCACTTTCGAGGCGAAACGTGATCAGAAGGGGAAGACAATATACCAGCGCCGCTGTTAGCAATTAGCAGGAGAGAGAAATTGAATGCTTTGCAAGAACGACGAAATACAAGAGGAGGTATTGGATGCCCCGCGACAAACTACAAGATGGAACCAATTCCACCACTGACGAGCTCGAGACTGTTAACATCGGGAATGAAGAATCTCCCAGGCCTGTCTCTATCAGTTCGACTCTGACCACGGACGAACGTGCGAGTCTTTTTCAACTACTCAAGGAGTACCAAGATGTGTTTGCCTGGACATACGAGGAAATGCCTGGTCTAGATGAAAAATTGGTCACCCATCACCTACATGTCATACCTGGATCCAAGCCAATCAAGCAATCTCCGAGGCAATTCAGACATGAAGTAGAAGAACAAATCAAGAACGAAATTCGAAGTTACTAGCTACCGGCTTCATCGACCTATTCATCATCCGACCTGGTTAGCTAATGTGGTCCCAAAGAAAGAAGAAAAACGGACAGATTCTATGCTGCGTGGATTTCAGAGACTTGAACAAATGCTGCCCCAAGGACGACTTTCCTCTGCCTAACATCGACATGTTAGTAGACGCCACTAGCGGACACGGCATGTTTTCCTTCATGGATGGTTACAATGGCTACAATCAGATAGGGATGTATGAGCACGATGCAAGTAAGACATCCTTCCGAACCCCTCTTGGCATTTTTTACTATACTGTTATGCCATTCGGTTTAAAGAACGCCGACGCAACGTATCAACGTGCTATGACGGCAATCTTCCACGACATGATGCATAAACAAGTAGAAGACTATGTAGATGATATCGTGGTCAAGTCAAGGGCTCGAGCAGATCACACCAGCGTCTTACGGCAAGTGTTTGAGAGGTGTCGAGAATACAAATTGAATATGAATCCTTTGAAGTGCGCTTTCGGCGTCTCTTCAGGTAAATTTCAGGGATTCCAAGTAACTGCAGAAGGGATCAAGGTAGACTCGTCCAAGACTCAGGCTATCCTCACAATGCCGCTCCCACGAACTGTGAAGGAGCTCCAGAGTTTCATGGGAAAGGTGAAATACATTCGACGTTTTATACCCGGTCTAGCCCAACTTACCGCCTCATTCACCCCCTTGTTGAAGAAAGGAGCCAGCTTCGTTTGGACCGCAACCCAGCAGGAAGATTTTCGAAAGATTCAACGAATACTGTCATCTCCAGCCATCATGAAGTCTCCTGCACAAGGGAATCCGTTATATCTCTACACCGCCTTCAAAGACACCGCCGTAGGGGCTCTACTCGCTCAGAAGACGACGAGGGAATCGAACGTCCCATATACAATTTCAAATAGAATATTAAGAGATGCTGAACTCAGATATCCCAAAGCAGAGAAAGCATGTTTAGCTTTGATCCATTCCATTCAGAAGTTTAGGCATTACCTACTATCCAACAAGGTAATACTCGTGTCTAAATCTGACCCTGCAAAGTTTTTACTTTCAAATCCGGTCTTGACGGGAAGGACAAGCAAGTGGCTTCTCCAAATGTCAGAGCTGGACATAACATGTACGTCACCTAGAGCTATCAATGGTCAAGCAGTCGCAGACTTACTAGCAGCATTCCCTGGAGAAGGCACTATAGGGCTACACGAGGATCTTCCTGGAGAATTTCCAGATATCTCTGCTTTGGAAGAAGAAGTATGGCTCTTGTATTTTGATGGCTCTGCTACCCCTAGCAATAGTAATGGAGGAGCGGGTGTGGTATTAGTATCTCCAATTGGGGAAGTATTCTCACACCCCTTCAAACTGGACTTCGAATGCACCAAAGAACTCAAAGAGAGTATGAAGCCTTCCTCATAGGGTCACAATAGCTAAGCAAGCAGGAGTCACGCGTTTGGAGATAAGAGGTGACTCCAAGTTACTGGTGAATCAGATGAATGGAGTATACGCATTGAAGGAAGTAACGCTAGCTCCATACCGATCAGAAGCACAGAGGTTACTAAACTATTTTGCGGATGCAACCATAACCCATGTTGGTCGCAGCAACAACAAACACGCCGATTGTCTAGCAACGCTAGCTTCCAAGTTAAAATTCGAGGGTTTGAAAGAAACCCTGACAGTAAAGAGGATAACCATAGAATCGACATGGCTATCGCAATACAAAGATACCAAGACCGACGATTGGCGAACTCCGATCATTCAAGAGCTCAACAGCTCACTCTCCCAAGGAAAGGTCATTCTCAAAACCCTGCAGAACTTCTTCATGCTTCATGGTATGCTGTATTATCGGAACCCGGATGGTTCCCTGTCAAGATGTCTTGGGGATGATGAAGCACAACTACAGCTGAGTCGTGTTCACAATGAAATTTATGGACAATCACTGGTGGTAACGCTTTACCAACGACTTCAATGCCTGGGCTATTACTGGCCAGAGATGGAGACTCAATCCATACTACTTCAGAAGTCTTGCTCAAATTGCCAAGCACCGCCACATCAATTGGAATTTTTTAATGTGAACCACGCTGGGGACTGGAGAGAGCCATACATTAGCTATCTCCGTGACGGAACAACTCCTTCCAATCAAAAGGATGCTATCAAGATAAAGCAAAAGGCCAAGCGGTTCGTATTCCACGAAGGGATCCTGTATCGCAAGAACTTCGGAGGTGATCTACTACGATGCCTGGCCGGGGAAGAAATCCCACCATGTCAAGGAGACACACGAAGAAGAACATCAAGGGAAGAGGAAACTATTTTTCCAGATACATGAGAAATACTATTGGCCGACCATAGAGGATGACGCAGCCGCTTTTGTTCAAAGCTGTCACAAATGCCAAATTCATGGGAACCTTGTTCATGCGCCTTCTACCCTTTTGCACTCGATAAGCAGTCCATGGCCATTTTACAGCTGGGGACTGGATATTATCGGGAAAATTAATCCGCCATCATCGAAGCAGCACGAGTACATCATAACCGCGACAGAATACTTCACCAAATGGGTAGAAGCCATTCCCCTACGAGGAACTACAGGAGCAACAATTGCGGCTTTCATTAAAGAACACATCATTTGTCGTTTTGGCGTGCCCAAGCATATCATCACTGATAACGGCACTCCCTTCGCCAATAAACAGGTACGAGAGTTGCTTGAAGAGTATGGCATTAAACAGGTCTTCTCCACCATCTACTATCCTCAAGGGAACGGACAAGCTGAGAGTACCAACAAGACATTGATCCGGATCATCAGTCGAACAGTACACGACAATCCTAGAGAATGGCATGACCAGTTACCAATGGCGCTATGGGCATACCGGACATCACCCGAAGCTCCATTGGAGTTTCCCCATACTCACTTGTTTACGAGCGGATGCAATTCTCCCAAGCAGAGATCAAAATCCCATCACCAGATTGCAAAGGCAACCGGATCCACCGGAACGAGGTCAAGCCTCTAACTCTAGAGTAGCGGAGTTAGACACTGGATTTCGAAGAAACAAAGCGTAAGAACGCACTCAGTGTGTACATGAATCGAATTTCCAGGGCATACAACAAAACTGTGAAATCACGTATTTTCAAAGTGGGAGATTTGGTCTTGAAAACGGCCAAGCACATCCAACAAGACATGTCTGCACCAAAATTCTCACCAAGATGGGAAGGTCCTTACACAGTCACCAAGGCCCACAATACTGGTTACTACAAGATCATTAAGGTGGACGGAGGCAGGCTGGAAGCAGTCATCAATGGAAAGTGGCTCAAGGCATATCATGCCTGACCATTATCTGCCCTGTCAACAATACAAGCATTTATTTTCATTACATGTTTGAATCATCAATTATATTCAGAGATGCATCAATGAAAAAACCCGTTTCACCAATAAATAAATAAAAACCAATGCAATTTATTCCGCAAAGACGTTCAAAAAACTTTTGACATAAACGTCATTAACAATGAGGGAGTACAGCTGAATACGACTTAGAAGAGGCCATCTAGAAGATTATAGTTCCTTGAGAGCATCATCTCCAGTCTAGATTGATATCTTTCTGTCCTTTTCTTCAAGTCCTCGTGACCGCTCTACCTCCTTTGATTCTCGCAGCCGAGCCTTCTCCTCTTCCAAGATAGCTTTCGCAGCAGAACAACATTTACGAGGATACCCGCTCGATCAACCTTGATGATATCAAGATGCTGCCGCAACCAGCCCACGTTGAACTCCATGGATTCGCATGTAGATACCATATTCTCCCACTTTTCGAGGCTTGATTCGGCTACGTTGCGGATAGAAATACTCTTCATCTCAGCAATCATGGGAAGAAGGCAGTTTACCGTGGTGACCAAAGCAGATGAACAGTGCCGAACCACATTCCTGGTTGCGATATGACCGTACTTTCTCCATAACTTTGTGTACAGAGGCACAAACTCCTTCCGCACTAAGAATCCACCGACATCTCGGTAGCTGGAGGATAAACATTTCATGTGAACATCGAATGAAAGACCTGTATTGGGGTATTCATAAGATGAGATACCCATATCAGCATCCTCTAGGTCCACAGGGGTAGGCGTGTTTGAGTTTGAAGGAAGAGGACTGGTTAAGTCGCCATCATCGATAACTGTCACATATGTTCTGGTGGGGTATCTCTGCAAGAAGGAGAGGATTATTCACCTGATCATTATGAACAGCAAGAAATTGTTCGAAAAAAGGAAAAGGAGACGAACCTAAAAGTATGGTCTTCTTGACTCGGAGAACACGAGCAGGTGATTCATCATGAAGCTCAGACGCAGGTCGTGGACGTTTAGCGGAAGATCCTGGATTGTATGAAGAAGACGATCCACTGTTGTTCGACATGATGAGAAAACTGAGTTTCTCCGAGAAAACCCTATTGTAAAATCGTAAAAGTGGTTCAAAATATCTACACATGCATATATGCTGAAGAAACCCTAAAGGAAGACTAAAACGATTACGGCGAAGTCTCATTTCCGATATATGGGGATCCAACACCAACCAAGTCGTGCTTTCAACCCTAATCAAGAATCTGGGAGCATCCGGATAGCGGTTCAACCAAAGAGTGTGTAAGCACCCGCCCGGGAATCCCAAAGTAGAAGAAGAATCTTATTCCTAGCTCAAACACCTAAGGGAGGAAACCGGTCCCATCAAGAGGCCTGTGGTCACGCATGCTTGGAGGATTGCCCACGATTGGTCAGAATCCCTCCAGGTAGACTTCCTTTATCTTGTTTTCTTATGTTGTATATGTCACCATCTCATGCCTACCCCACGATAGTATAACCCTCATGTGCTAGGCAGGGGACTTAATGTTGATGGTGGATTTTCATTTAAGGCTAAATTTGTAAAGGCCAAAATTATGCGCTAACATCTTGCAAAAGATAAAGCCATTAATAAGTGATGAATACTTCTTCACCTTACTAATTCACCTAGAATATAGCATGTGGCAACAATCCCAAAGATTCTGTGAATTAAATACACAAAATTCATCCAGGTTGGAGCATGTAGCAACAATCCCATATACCCTGTGAATTTACAACATTATTAATTAATGCATATCCAGCCTTGTATTTCCTGTACTCATTACCGGTGCGGCATGACGACTGAGTGTTGTTCTCAGCAGAGCAACACGAACCTCCAAGCATTAGTAGTAAAACATGTACGAAATACCCTTACAGGCTACAACTCTCGACGTGTTATACTAGCCCGATTGAGCATACAACTCTCGGTGTGTTATACTATCCCGATTGAGCGTATTTAAATCTGGACTGACCATATCGGGTCTCGAAACGATCACGACCATCCAACTTCACCAAAGATGATTGGATGGCTTAGATTAAATCCATGACCCCAAGCGGTATTGGAATATACACCACCGACCCAACGCGGGCCCCGCATGGTCGGCCTCCCCAAGGGGTGGCATAGCTTGCCAAACCGTCCAAGCCAAAGCAGTATAGACGGAAAACCCTAAATTAGGGTTTGCGGCACATTACATATATCGCAAAACAGTCTCAACCATCCATCTTCGCAGGCATAGATGGAGGGTGTAGATGTAGATTCAAAGGGCCCAGAGCATGTCAACACAAACACCGTGGGCCCGCTTACATACCTGACTGATCGGTCATGACCAACTATGGTTGGTCGTCTTGATTCGTGCGCCCCAAACTGGGTATGACACACGGCCGGCAAAACTTAATTATGGTTGTGTCGCGATCACGAGCGTCCATTTTCTCCTGCACGAATGAAGGGTCCAGGAATAGATTAAGCAGGTCCGGTAAGTATCAACACGATCATTATGGGCCCACCTATCTCCACACCCGATCGGCCAAGACCAAACTTGGATGTACACCTTGATTCGCTCGCCCAAGCTAGGCGTGGTCACACTTCCCAGCCACAAACTGATCTCGACCGCTCAAGTTTACTGGACAAATTGAGTGGCTTAGATCACGTTTCTATGGGACGATGAAGTACAAGTATATACACCATCCCACCGTATGCACGCCAGGCTGATCGGCCAAGAACGACCAAGCTTGGTCGTCTTGGAACGCGCGCCCAAAATTGGCATGATGCGCGGCTTTTGCGGCACCAGATTTCTGTTGCAAATCAATCTCGACCACTCAACTTTGCCGGACAAATTGAGTGGCCCAGATCACACTTCCACGAGACAATGAGATATGGGCGCCTAAATCGTCATGTAGTCTACACACATGCACGATCGGCCGTGTCAAAATTGTATCCCAAGCTTGGATTCGACCAAGCTGAAGAGTGATGCTTGCGCACCTCTTCAAAAACCCTAATTCCATCAACGGCCGCAGATGAGTGTCTCAAAGATCATCTCGTCCGTCCAACTTCACCGGCTTGGTTATACAACCCTGGTCATGAGTTAATTGGTCATTGAGGCGTCATGGTGATCACCACCCGTCACTTTACCACACCATGATGCAAAGACTCCGCATAGAATACACACCTGCATACTTCACAGGTATCGACTTCCTAAATAACATAGTTATTTAATCGAGCATTACATGCTACTTTCTGTGGGTCCCACGATCCACACACTCGAGACATCAATCATGTCACAAACTGGGGGATACATACTAGGGTATTGGTCTGGCAGTTTACAGTGTGCATCGTGCAATGTGCCATCACAAGAACGTATCAGGAAGTCATGGACGGTTAGAGATGACAGGAGAAGTGGGCAAGGCTGGTCGTGTAACACTAACACACAACTCCACTACTCCATCACTCCACTTCCCACGAGAGATGTGAATAAGGCTCAAATGACTTGTATAAATAGGTTCTCCTCCCTATTTTCAAAAAGAACAAGAAAAGTCCAGACAACAGAGGCAAGTGTTGATACTATCGTATTCAAACACCGGAACTGATAGCTTACATCCTGCAAGCCAGTTCAGCTTTCTGATACAAGTCATACATAGACAACACCTTCACAATATTCAACACCTTCTTCGCTTCCCTCCCTAAGATCAACCCAATCTCCTTCACTTTGCGACCGAAACAAGTCTGGAACGACCATTTCTTGGTTTAGGCCGGATTTGCACATATTGATTTCTCGAATCTACAAGCACTCCCGTGTAGTGCATTTGTTTAAGGTTTAAACTCATTTCTCATCCACACACCCCAAATTACCAAAACCGGCAGAAATAGTTTTCACCCATAAACAAAAACCTAAATTCTGATTGGGAAAACCTTCGTATGGCAGATGAAGATTCATTTGATGAGTTTAATCACAAAGTGTCTGAAAATATAAATGAATCTTTTGCGTTGGGTAAGACTATTCCTGAAAAGGATATTGTCATGAAAATTCTCAGATCTCTGCCATCTCGATACGATTTTAAGAAGCATGCCATCGTTGAAGGTAATAACCTTGGAACTCTTTCCAGAAATACTCTGGTTGGGAAGTTAAAGATCTTTGATCATGAGCATACATCCAAATCTATAAAGGATGTTACCTTCATAGCACAAAAGAACACTAAATTACTTGACAAAAGTAAAAGTGTTTGCATCTCTGAAGATGATCTTACTGAGGCTGATTCATCAGATGAATATCTTGCCAAGTCAGTCTCCTTGATCACAAGACAGTTTAGAGATCTTCTTTTGAAGAGAAGTAAACGGTTCTCCAGAGATAAACCTAGGACATCAGTTAAACCTTTTGACGTGTTCCTCCTAGATATTGATGAAACTGATGACGAGGATATGCCATAGTGCTTTAAGTGTAAAGGTTTTGGTCATTTTGCAAATGAGTGTCCAAATCGTAAAAAATACACTGGGAACAAAGGTCTAACTGCAACTCTTGATGAAATGTCTGACAACTATGATTCCAATGAAGATGAAAAAGTCTAGTGTTGTACTTCTTTGTGAAAATATTGATTTTCATAATTGTAGCAATACATACATAATCTTGATATTCTTTCGAAAGAATTCTCTGCCGGTCTGGAAGAAAAAATGGATCTACCTGTTTCTACTAGAAACTTTTTTTTTTCCTGATTTTTCAGGTTCCACTATGTGTCTAGATGCTTACACATCTCGAGCGTCTGAATCATCTTCCATGTTGACATGCTTTTATTGTTCTCTCAAAGGTAATGAACTTTCAAAGTGTTTCAAGTACAAACACAAAATGAGATACATCAGCAAACTTCAACGAAGAGCGAATCGATTAGCAAACAAGCTCAAACTTGTTCAAAAATCATCAGAGGTATGTAAACTCATATCTTCTACAAAGAAGTTAGTTTCCAAAGAAAAAACTAGATCATTAGAGAAAAAATTATGGTCTAAACACTTAGAGAAATAGGGCTCTATGAATTCTTTTCGAAAAGGTTATGATGGACAGATTATTGTTCACCCCAACACAACTTAACTGTGTTGGTTAGTGCATCTTGTCTCATGTGCCTGATCAAAAGAGACAAGATTGTGCACACCTAAGGCTTTAGGTAAAAAGAGAAGTGTTTTATTTTGTTTTTCTCTTGTTTGTATTGCTTTGCAAATCTGGAATTTGTCATTCCTTTCATATCTAATTGATATTGGAAAGGATTTCCATGTTTAATAAATAAAAGAGGGTTATTCTCGACAATTCTATCCTCTTTAGGGTTGAGAGTTGTGCGTGCGTGAACTTGTGTGTTTAAAAGTTTCGTAACCCTACATTCCTTTTTCCTTCACCTGAAACTCTTTTTATCATAAGACTGCTTGTTGAGATCATCTTGTGATTTCCTCTCACAATTCCGTTCGTATGGATACTCCAAGCATTATGTCTTCTGATGGAAAAGATATTAATAAGATTGTTAAGCCATCAATCATGAAGGAAATAGATAAATCTCCGTAACCTCCAACTTTAAAAATAAAAAGAAGTAATGTGAGGAAGCCAAGAGCTGTTCCTTCAAATTCTCAGAAGTTTTCTGGTGTTCTTGAAGAGTTGAAGGAAACAAGGAAGGAGATTCAAGAAATAAAGGCTATTACTTTGAGAACTCTTGAAATTCAGAAGGCCCTGGTTCGGCATCAGTTCAAAAGGTTTGTTGGAATTGAATCCTTTCTTCATGAACCTTATGTTTCCATGGATATTGACGACAAGGAGTTCGGGGACGATAAAGAATCTTTTAGAGGTCTCAAAGTCTAGGAAACTTCTTATGAGAATTTATTCTTGTGTCTTTAAGAAGGATAACTAGGGTTTGTAATATCCATTATTGTGAGTACACATAGCTATTGCCAACGTTTTCATCTTGCAATGTTTTTAGATTTATTTATTTAAATTCTAAGTTATTTGGAAGATGATTTTTGAAGTATTAATCTTTATGGTTTTATATATTTCAAATTGTTGTGGGATATGTTATTTACGTCCGTGAACCTTGATTGTCCCATATTTGTTCAAAAGTTAACTCTATTATATGTCGGTTTGAAAGTATTGATAAAAGATAGAATGAACTTTTGATTACAAAAGTTAAGCCTATTATGTCATTATGCAAATATTGATGAAAAATAGGATGAACTTTTGTTTACAAAGATTAAGTCTATTACATGTCTCTACAAAAATAGTGATAAAATATAGAATGAATCTTTGATTATTCCGCAGTATTGGTCTTTCCCTGATCCACATCTCTGTGTATGTATTGTGTTGCTCCGTAAGTTTTCTTATGTTGAGCATGACCAATTGAATTGATCATTTTTTTCTTGTGGTTAATTCAATTGAGATTTTGGGATACAAATTCATGTTTCATGCGATTTGTTAATGTCCAAAGAAATCCTTCTTTTCTTGCAAAAGTAAGGTCGCTCTTGTTGTTCTTTCGGGAATGACATTTTATGGGGGAGAGTTCTTAATTGAACTTGTGCTTAGTTGCCAAATCTTTGTGGGGAGTGCGACTGTGAAATATTGTAGGAGTTTTCTTGTATCTTTATAAACTCCTTGATGAATACACTAAGTTTCGACTATGTGAAATCATCGAAACAAGTTGGTATGTTGTTCTATTTTGGTCATGAAGTATCTCTATGAAAATTTCAAAGATTCAAATAGAGTTTAGAACTATTGGATTATGAACATAGTATGCATTCTTGCATGTATGTGATCCATGACCGGAACTAGAGTATGCAAACCCATATGCGTACTTGTAGTTGTGAAACTCCGTGTACCAAGTAAACATACCGGTACGCATACTTGCGTTAGGTATAGGTCCTGAAATTTCTGCTGGGTTTTGGAAGTGTACTAAGGTATGCGTACACGTTCGCATACTGGCGAACCCAAACTCAGACCAGCTACTTAGGTATGCGTACTTGTATGCATACTTGAGTGGTTAAAGTTCTAAAATCGGTTTGTTCATGAACTAATACATTTATATATTAAGGAATGCATTCTTTGCAAATTGTGACTATAATGTTCATGAATTGATTCGAGTGAATCAAACCTATTTTGCTTCAATTGTGTTCTTGTATACTTCTACGAGAATATATTGATAGGTGTCTAAAACACCTTGATATTTATATCTATTGTTTATGCTTTCTTCGTGAGTTTTCTTGTAAATTATGTATCTTATGATTGCTTTTGAGTTTTATAGGTGTTTTGAAGTCATTTGAACATAAGAAGAAGAAATAGGCGCGAAAAGGCAAAAAAAAAAAGACCAGTTGGAGTCCAGAGAAGCATTAAAAGCAGATGCATATCTGATAGAGGTTGCCGTGCAAAGCAAATCAGAAAAGGGGATGCCTACCTAGGCTAACCCTTATCTAAACAGTGGGGGTGTCTTAATCCACTTTATCCCTTTCACCTAGAAAACTAGATCGAGAATTGGTTTTCTTCATTACATTTCACCTCACATTTAGAGAAGACAAAATTGAAGGATGGTCGCGCCATTAATCAGCTGAAATCGGTGAAGAAGATGATTGAGGCTGTTGGATGAACGGGTGTGTGGCTGTGAACTAGAAAAATGGAAGAGATGGAGAAATTCATGGTGAGATGGAAGACAGATGATTTGGTGAAGGAATTGAATGAATCAGGTGGTTGAATTGAGATCTCAGAAGATGGATTGATGGGTCTTGAGCGATAGCTGGTGATAGACGATTCTGAGATGGGTTTCCTGTCAAAGAGCTGCTGATGAATTTGAGATATGGAGGTGAATCTGTTGCTGTTTCAAGAGGTGGTTGTTTGCACCAATAAGAAGTTGCAGTTGAGATGAATGTTACGATATGCAATTGCAGAGATGGAACTGGAGGTGAAATCAGGGTTTTGAGATGGAGAGTGAGATTATGAAGCTTCTGGTGATCTGAGTTGGTGGTCGTCGCTGATGAGAATAAGGAGGAGATTCAAGGGATTTGAGTTTCAAAGCTTGTACAACCGGAGAAGACATGGGTTGCTCTCAGATTCAAAATGGTTGTTGATGTAGGATCAGAATATCGCAACACCAACTCCCTTGCGAAATCCATAAACGACACATGGCGAAGACATCGCAGACGAGTAACATAAATGACGCAACGGATGACGACAGCCAGAACACGAGAAAGACGTGAAGACCTAGCGAGATTTAGGAGTGATGCGAGGTTTACATTTGTACACTTGCGAGAATGTCGCAAGTCAGATCCGAAAATAAGGGATAACTTAGCTGTCATCCATTATGTAATGTCCTATATAAAGGGCCGAATAAGCTTATGAAGAGGAGAGATCTTTTTAGAAAGTGGAGATTAATTTTAGAGGAGAGAGAAAGCTTAGAGTTCGCAATCCAGAAATTCGTGATCAATTGAAGATTCTTTCAAGAATCAACCGCTCGTATCGCTAATGAAGCTAAAACGAACGCCAATTTTGACCGTATCTTCACAGCCTTACAGCCTTTGCTACCTCCGAGGCACCATCTCGATGACACAATAGATCCGTGTTCTCATCAAGATTCATCAAAGGGATCTCATGGAAATCGTGAGCCGATTCACACTTCCCATGCTAGTAAGTTTTCTCGAACTCCCAAGGTTGATTTCCCACGTTTTGATGGAACTAATCCAAGGGGTTGGGCTCAAAAATGTGAACGCTATTTTGCTTTTCATAATTTTCCCGAATCCGACCGAGTTGATATGGCCGCCATCCATTTTGATTCAAAAGTAGATCCATGGTTCTTGAATTATCAACGGTGGTAAGCATAAAATGTCTTGGGATGTATTTGTTCAGATCTCGTGTGTTAGATTTGAGGACGTTGCTCATGACAATTATGTTGGTAGTTTTAATAAGTTATCTCGTACTACTACAGTTGAGGATTATTATGATAGATTTGAGCACTTTAAAGCTTTTATGGTAGCTAATAATCCAACATTACCCGAATCTTTCTATACCCCGAGTTTTATTAGTGGTTTGAAGGATGAAATTCGCACTACAGCTTCAAATGTTTAAGCCGAAGATACTTCGTGCTTTTACTTAGCTAGACCGCAACAGGCTTCCCTTGTTAACACTCCCAAACCGCTCAAGTACCCTTCGGCCATTCATTCCTTCTCCTGTCTCTATTCCTCAGATGTCATCCACATCCAAACCATTCTTTTCTAACCCTCCTACTATGACTAAACCTTCTACGTCTTCTTCAACCCCATTCATTACTCACCCACCGACACCTACAAAAATTGATTCTTCACTTCCACCTATTAAAAGCTTACCCTCAAAGAAATGAAAATTCGCAGAGATAAAGGGCTCGCTATAACCGTGACGAGTTCTACAGCCCGGCCATCTTTGCAAAACTCAAATAGCTTATTTATGCTTGTTGCAAATGAAGAAGAACTCGAGATCGAGTGACTTATCATCACCCGATGAGCATATGACGATTCTCCTTCTAGTTCGGATACAACAATGGAAATTTCCTTACACGCCCGACAGCACTAATGTTCATGACACCATTCGTATTTCTGGGCTTCTCAATAATCAACACATTATGGTTCCGATTGACACAAAAGACGCATAGTTTCATTGATTCTAAATTGACAGATAAGCTTGGTCTTCACGTCTCACCTACAGACATATGCTAGTTCTTGTTGCCAATGGGGATAGCACCATCAAGAAAGGTATCCGTCGAGGCCTTCAATGGGAAATGCAAGGTTACCACCTCTCGCCGACTTACGAGCTCTTCCTCTCGGTGGGTGTGACATGGTGCTTGGCGCAGATTGGTTACGACAATTAGGTGATGTAACTTTCAACTTTGCTCAGCTCAAAATTTCTTTTATGCATCTAGGGAGTCAGATTACTCTCACTGGGAGTTCTTATAAGCCCTCTCTTAGCCTTATCAGTGCTACTACTCTTAAAAAGTTCTTCAAGAGTAAGGCCCCGCCTTAATTGGCCAATTTTTTCATGTTCATGCTACTCCTGTACAACAAATCCCTAGTGAAGTTTCTACCTTACTAGAATCCTTTGCTGATGTTTTTTCAGCACCAACCCAATTACCACCTTCTCGTCCACTTGATCATAAAATTCCACTTAAACCTAATTCCACACCTACTTCCCAAAGACCATATAAATGCCCATATATTCATAAAGTCAGAAGGGAACAAAATTGTCCAAGAAATGCTATCTGCAGGGTTGATTCAAAAGAGTCATAGCCCTTTTGCTGCACCAATTATTTTGATCAAAAAGAAAGATGGAACGTGGCGATTTTGTGTGGATTATCGCAAACTCAATGATATGACTGTGAAGGACAAGTTTCCTATCCCCTTAATCGAAGAACTGTTGGATGAGTTGAATGGTGCAATTATCTTTACGAAGATCGATTTATCACAGTTATCACCGGTTTTGATTTACCCACCGGACGTTCATAAGACAAAATTTCCGCACTCATCAAGGCCACTATGAGTTTCGTGTCATGCCCTTCGGCCTCACGAATGCACCTGCAACTTTTCAAGCATTGATGAATGAGGTTTTTCAACCATTTCTTCGCAAGTTTGTGCTCGTATTTTTTGATGATATTCTTGTGTATAGTTCCTCTCTTGCAGAGCATCTGGAGCACCTTCATGTGGTTTTTTCCTTACTACGCCAAAGATTCCCGTATGCTAAAATCTCCAAGTGCACTTTTGCTCACCAACTTGAATACTTGGGACACTTAATCACGTAAGGGGGTAGCTGCAGATCCCGACAAGGTTGCCGCTATGATTAATTGGCCTCCACCAACAACCTTGAAGCAAGCATTTAGGGTTTTTAGGCCCGACCGGGTATTATCGTAAGTTCATTAAAGGGTATGGCAATATTTGCAAGCCTCGATGATTTGTTAAAGAAGGATTCATTCTTTTGGATCAAGAGGCCACCACAAAGATTCTCCTCCATCAAAACAAAGAATGACTCAAGCCCCGCTTTGGCTTTGCCTCGATTTCAACAAGCCTTTCACATTGGAAACCGATGCATGCTCAAAGGGTGTTGGTGCAAGTGCTTCTCCAAGACAACAGACCCATAGCATTTTTCAAGAAGCCTTTTAGGCCCAAAAGCTTTGGCATTGTCAACTTATGAAAAGGAGTTCTTGGCCATTGTAATGGCAGTTCGAAGTGGAAGTATTATTTAAGCCATGCTAAATTTGTGATCAACACAGACCACCAAAGCTTGAAATACCTAATGGAACAGAAACCTTCTTCAAAGATTGCAACAAAAATGGCCGGTCAAGCTCCTTGGTTTCGATTATGTCATCCACTACAAGAAAGGCAAGGATAATCTGTTGCCGATGCACTCTCTCGTTTACCACATGGGTCTTGCTCTACAATGTCATTGTCCCAACCTCGGTGGACTAGTGATGTTATCTCCAAATATGATTGAGATGAGGTGGCTCACAAACTAATCACCCAACTTCTTATTTCTCCAACCTTACAACATTATACTTACCAACAAGGTATCTTGAAGTTCAAAGGGAGGTTGTACATTGGGTCGGTAATGCCATTCGATCTTCTATATTGCATTCAGTCCACTCATCTCGTCATGGGAGGCCATTCTGCATTGTTGGTACCTATAACAGGGCTAAAGCTCATTTTTACTGGCCAAAGATGAAGGATGACATCATCCAATTTGTTTCAAGTTGCGACATCTGCCAATGCAACAAGGGTGACCACTCCTTTCCTGGTGGGCTTCTGCAGCCTCCGCCAATTCCGGATAATCGCTTGGAAGGACATATCATTGGACTTCATTGAAGGTTTGCCCATGTCTTATCGAAAAATGTCATTCTGGTAGTTGTAGATCGCCTAACTAAATATAGCCATTTTATTCCACTCAGCCATCCTTTCACGGCCATAACAGTTGCCAAAGAATTTCTTACCAATATTTTTAAACTCCATGGCTTACCCACAACTATTGTCAGTGATAGAGATAAAATATTCATCGATCAATTTTGGCAAGCCTTGTTTAAATCCTTAGTACTACCTTAAACCTTAGTTGACTTACCATCCTCAAACAGATGGTCAAACGGAAAGGACAAATGCCTCGTGTCGAACAATATTTAAGATGTATGACAGGTTCCCAACCTAAGCAGCTGGGTTCAGTGGTCATCTAGCAGAATATTGGTTTAACACCAATTATCATACAGCCTCAAAATGTCTCCATTTCAGCTCTTTATGGCTACCAACCTCCTCACTTGGTATTTCCAATTCCAACTCCTACTTCATGTGGCAACCGTTGAAGATTATTTGCAGGAACGAGACCTTATGTTACAACTACTCAGAACCGATCTTTCTAAAGCACAACACAGATGAAGTTCTTCGCACCCGGAAAGCGCTCCGACAGGGAATTTGCAGTTGGTGACATGGTGTTTCGAAGCTTCAACCGTACCGACAGACTTCGCTTGCTATTCTAAGAATTTCAAGCTGTCTTCTAAATATTTTGGACCATTTGAGATTATTCAACGCATTGGTGTTGTTGCTTACAGGTTAAAACTGCCCGTGGGGTCTCGCATTCACCCTATTTTTCATGTTTCGCAGCTTAAAAAGAAGATTGGTCTTACTGCCACAACCTTGCCTCAGCTACCACTTGTGGATCACAATGGCCATTTTGTTATTGAACCAGTAGCTCTTTTGCAGTTGCTGGCCAGCACTACGTGGTGGTTTGTCCATTCCTCGAGTCTTAATTCAAATGGTCTAACTCACCTCCCGAAGATGCAACTTGGGAGGACTCAAAGACACATACAAAGTGCTCAATTTCCGGACTTCATCCTTGAGGGCAAGGATGCTTAAATGCAGAGTTGTAATAACATTCTTGATTTCACTTCCTTCTTGTAAAATTTTTAACTCAATTAATAAAAAGATTGGTTATTGATCTTAAATATGTGTTAAATATTATGAATTCCTGTGAGGTGTCTATTGTAGGATTTCCTGCAATTACAGCTGCTGTGTTGGAGGTTTTGAGCTGAGACAAGGCTTGTGATTCAGGGCTGGCTGAGTTTGTGTCAGTTGCAGCTGCAATTGCAAGTAACTGAGCAAGTCAGAAAGAAATTGAAATGGAGATTTAGGTGTTGTTGCAGTGATGGCCTGAGAAGAATGGCAAGATGGGTATTGTGGATTTCTGAGGCAGATGGAAAATTTTAGGTTGCAGATGGACTTGTTGGTGATTGCAATGAGTACAGGTTCTGATGAGTTCCACTGAGAAGAACAAGGAAATGATGCAGCTGAGTTAGGTGGTGATGCAATGGGTACTTGCTTTGTGCTTGAGATTGTGTGCTGTTGCAGACAACAAATAAGGTTTAGCTCAAGGATGGAGGAGCTGGGAAGGAAAGCCAGTTAAGTGAAGCAGTAATTAGACAAATGAAATTGGTGTTGGCCTTGAGACATAATGCAGAGAATGGTTCAAGGGAGGATTAAGTCGCGCCGCTGCTGTTGATTAAATTGTTAGTGAACTGAGAGTGCAGGTAGGTTGCTGCCAATGGGTATTTCAGCTAACTGAAGCTGGAGTTTGTGCCGCAGGAAATGGGAATTGCACAATAAGCCTGCAGCTGAACTAAGGCAATAAGAAGTAAATAATTTGGTGAATTACATAAACTCGAATGTGCTGGTACAGCTGCTGGTCATTGTAGTAGTTGGAGTTACAGGGCTGGAGTGTTGGCAGGATATGAAGAATGGCTCAAGGCGATATTACTTGGTGCTGTTGGAGTTGTGTGCAGAGAAGCAGTGGAAGTGGAGTTGGTCCTGAGGTGAGAAAGCTGCTAGTGGTTAAAATATTGAAGAACAAGAAAGCTAGAATGGAGCTGAACTAAAATGGCTTTGGGGTGATGCTGTTGAGTGTCTGCGTGTTTGAGAAAGATAATGAAGTCAATGTATGAGCAATGCAGAGTGGACTGGTTGTAGCTGCAATGTTGATGCTATAAATGGGTTTGTGGCAATCGATGGGACTAAGTACAAGACTGGACAAATGCTTTGAGTTGGTTCGCTATTGGGTTCGATACAATGCGTAACAAAAGTATGGTTCGAGGTGGTGGAAATTATGAATGGTGGTTGTTTGCTGTGGATGTTGTTGCTGTCTTGGTGGAGCTGTGGCCTGAGATGGTTGCAATGAATAATGGTGCTGCAAGAGTGAAATTATGGCTTGAGTGGATGTGTGGAATGAATGAAGTGAATGCTATAGATGTATGCTAGGAATGTGTAGAGAAGGACTCAAAGATGGCTGAAATATGGCCTGGAAACAGCCAGGAATCGGTCAGAACTCGTCCAGTTTCCGAGTTAGCCGAGTTGACTCGCCAATCCAGTAGCTTGCTCTGATGGACTTGGGCTCAGAATTTGGACCTGTTTATTTGACCGGGCTTTCTAATGGACTCGTCGACCTATTTTTGGCGTAGGGTTGGGTTTGGAAATCAAGGCAGAGAATGGTTATAAAAAGGGATCTCTTATATCTTATTTGGGGATTTTTGCCTCTACTTTTATTTTTCTAGGGTTTAGAAACATGATAGGTTTTCTCTTCATTCTTGTTATGAACTCCATGAATATGAGTACCTAGTTTTTATTATTGGTTATGGAATAATTGGATTTCACAAAATATACCTTTTGATATGATAAATTAGTTTTGTCTCCATGCTTTATCGTTTATGATTCACCATTAATATTGTCATATGAGTTGAATGCATGTTTGATCGAGTCGCGAATCGATTGAGTTTGTCTTCATCTCTATTGCTAGATTAGGATTTATTATACGCTAAAGTGATAGATTCCTGATTACAAGTAGCATAATTGTGATTATTGCTTGTAGTGATACATCCTAGTAGTCACATGTGAATCATAACCTTTGTTAAATCGGATTAGTGCTTTTACACGTTCGATTGCTTTGATTGGCCTCATTTCACAGAACTTAATGCATCTAGGGAATTAAACTTGATTAGTGCTTTTACACGTTAGGTTGTTCTCTAAGATAGAATTCATATTCGCATCTTTTAATGTGTTTGTTGATGACAAAAGGAGATTTTCGGGATAAACTTGCGATCAAGGTATCCTAGGGCCTTTGATAAAAGTTGAGATTAAAATATCAATTCTAGTTATTGTGTTGAAAACATGTTTGTGATTGAAGACGAAATCCATGACCAATACTTTCTCATCCTTGATTTGATTTGTTTACCTTTATTGTTTGCTTTTATTTAGTTTATTATATAAAAATCACAAAACTCCCCATTGTTATTTATAGGAAACCGAAACAACTTGACAACTCTAGACCTCTCTGTGGGAACGACCCTTTCTTGCCCTTGCTATATTTATATTTTGAGTAGTAAGAAAGTGTAATTTATTTTTGACGCATACGACAGCGATCAAATTTTGGCGCCCGCTGGGAGGAGGCAGCGGTTGTCACTTGTTTTTGGTTTCTTATTTTATTTTTGTTTTTACATTTCTTATTTTCTGATTTTTAACCTTAGTTTGAGAATCGTATTTCAGGTACTTGTTTCTCATGGAAGGAGCATACTACATGGATGGATACGGTTTTCAACAACCTCAACAATATGACAACTACCAATTCCAGGGGTATGATCAAAACCAATTCATTGGTTATGACCAATATTCCATGGAACCTTATGGTTTTCCTCAACAACCTTATGGCGGGTACGTGTGTGAACAACCACAAGGATTGGAGGATTCTTATGCTCGTGAACAACAAGTCCCTAACTTGTTATACAACTTTTCCAACTTTGTACGACAAGAGTTTCAAAAAGATAAAGAGGCTACAAACGAGCAACTCCAAGAACTTCGTGAAGGTATGACTATCTTACGAAGAAGCATTGATGATTACAAGGAAGAAAGGTATGAAGAAGAATTTTGTTTTCAAAGCAATAACTATTCTAATGCGCCTGTGGTTTGTAATGAATATTTGTTTGATGCTAATGTTGAAAAAGGCCAACCTTTGGGGACTTGTGCTGATAATTGTGTAGCTAACTCAACTCTTGATCTTAATAATGATCATTCGCCTATTCAAAAGGATGAGTTTGATACTACCAACATTAAATTCAGCGACAACCCATCTTATGTAAACTATGAAAGTAGCAATGATTGTGAAGATACATTGCTTGAACCAATTTATGGTGACATCCCCGAGGAGTGTACAATGGAATCTTTTTGCGATCAAGGTGAAGTTGAAGAGGAATATGTCGAAACTTGTGTAGATTACTCAAGCATTGATCTTAATAATGATCAAGAGCCTATTCAAAGGGTGAAGCTTGAGGATGATGCATTTTTGAGTGTTCTAAAAAAGTTCCTTATAGCGAGATTTGGATCCGCAAAAGAGTGTGTGCCTTACAACAACGAGGAGTGTGTTGAGAATGAAACCGATATGACCAATATTATGGAAGACCCAATTGAGCTTGCAAATGATTGTAATGATGATGTTTATGTTGAGACTTTGGTTAAGGCAGAAACAGATGAAGAATGGTTGCAAGGTTTGATAGAGGACCATGATATACAAGAGGTGAATAATTCACTTGAGTTTTTCAAGGATGAAGAGGATTCCGTGATAAAAGAGATTGTGATAGGTTTGTCTAACCCGTTGCCTATTGTTTCTTCTCCTTTACCTCTTATTGGTTTGAATGTATGTGCTTCGAGAATATTGTTGAATGACTTTGTTTCTCGATATCCTCCATTGGAGATACTTGATTCTCATACTATGCAGGTTTTGGGACAAGAAACAGTGGAAGTCCCTGACTTCTATATTCTTTATACACTTCCAAGTGTGGACAAGAATAAGTGTGGGGGAAACTTTTATCGGTTAATAGCTTCATTTCTGTTTTATATTACTAATATTTGTGTGAAGCTAGTGTTTGCAAAACAGGTTCTATAGAAGGATCCCCAACTTTTCAGATTGTTGGTATATGGGGAATGAATCTTGCAAGGATATGTCGGGCTGACGACTTTAAACCAAGCACTACATGGGAGGCAACCCATAGGTTTTGTATCTCTTATCTTTTAATTTTTCTTTTCTTGTTTTTATTTTTGCTTGTAGCATATTATTATAAATTTCCCACCTTGACTTTCTTTGGACGATTCAATTTACATTGAGGACAATGTAAAGTTTAAGTGTGGGGGAGTGGTTAAGCATTTGCATTGTAAATTTTTCAAATTTTTCAACTTTTGTGTAAAATAGTGAATAAAAACTCCAACTTGTAGTTAGTTTAGAGTCACATAGTATACATGTCGCTAAGATTACATCGAGAATCTCATAAGAGTGATTGAACTTAGAGATGACAGAGAACATGATCGGGTTTCTTAATTGTATGAGAGTTAAAGTTGGATTTAACCATGCCAGTGGCAAACAAGGTGCAGAATGAATTCAGTATTAGAGTAGTGGTCCCCTATAGTGGAGACTACCCATGTTACATAATGTGAGGCACCGACCTTCAATTCTTTGTACCTGTCTAAATATGTGCTTTTAGAGAGTGTGTCACCGTACGTTAATTCTGGGCAGAATGGTGAGCTGCCCAACCTCCCACCAATAGAAGCACTACTTTGATCTCTTGAGTGATATTTTGTCAATCATGATGGTGACATCGAATTGCTAACTTACATACCACTTGTAATCTTGTTCGCAGTTAGCATCATCCACTTTATCTCTCTACACCAACAGGTCCATAGAAACACCATCATCATCAACAATAGGAGCATCACAAATTCGAAGGAAAGTTGAAGACGTTCAAGGTTAACAAGCAACAGTACAGAAATGAGCAGATTTCAGATTCAAGTATAGCAACAAAACAAGGAGCTGAATCATTACAAGTTAAAGACTATTGTACAAGAGCGAAGATTATCAAGATTGGAGTTCGAGAAGTTTATGGTGTCAAGACATACAAGTTGTGAAGAATCATACGGTAAAATACTTACACCATGGCCATTTGTACTGATTTTATTTTTATTTTCAGTTTGTATTTATTTTCTCTTGTCTCAAAAAAAAAAAAAAAAGAGACAAGAAAAATTCATTGTATCATATTTTGGGTTTGTATAGTTCGTTTTTAGTTTTGTTCTTTAAATAAAGCCAATGTAAAGAAGAAATATCTATAGTGAAGTTTCAAGCAACAAGGATTAAAATGATTTAGAGGAAAAAAAATTACATTGTCAAGATTCTACGAAGTTCAAGAGTTATCATCGACAGTTGAAGACCGAAGACGAAGATGAAGACACCGATTGAAGACCGAAGACGTTTCTATGGATGTTATGAGAGTGGTGCTAGCTGCACGTCGAACAGATAACGAGGTAAGTAAGCATATTCCCACCTTCGTTAAGTGGTTGATTTCCTTTCGTAGAGATCGTCAGAAAAATGGGTTTTCAAAACAACAAAAGATGTGGGTTTTCAAAACGATTCAGAAGGTTTTGCCTTCCTACCATTCAAAGTGTCTCAGGATTCTCTCTTCATTCCTACCTGGACACATGTGTGACCCATAAAAAGCTGTTTATTATTGAGAGCAATTTCATAAAACCCTTTCTTGTGAGGCAGAGTCGAGACTTTTGATCACTCCGAACCCGAATTTCTTTCGAGAAGGGATGATTATTTCTCTCTCAACTTTTAAGGATGAGATTGTGTTCATTTATGTGTCTAACTTCTTATGACTAGTGTGCAGAATCTCTATGTCTTCTTAGCGCATTGGATGCTATCATTTCGGAGAACTAGTAAGTTGGAAAAATAGGTTTTGCAGGTATATCTCTGGTAAACCCTCACGAGACTATAACTCGTCCACTAGGGACACCTAGGGGTTTAAAGGCTTGTTATACGTGCTAAGTGTGATCGTAGCCTCGACGACACGGAGTTGTATGTATGTTTTTGTTTGATTTGCTCGAGGACTACCAAAGTCTAAGTGTGGGGGAATTTGATAGGTGTCTAAAACTAAGGGTGCACACGGTACGGTTCGGCTCGGTTCTTGCCGAGATCGAGTACATGTACCTCCCTAGCCTCGGTTCCTATTTTTTGGACCGGTACCTGTACCCTGTACCTCGGTTCCGGTACTATTCGGTACCAGTACGGTACCAGGTACGGTTCCGGTACCAGTCTCGGTTCCAGAAATTTGTGTTTCTCCTACGTTGTTAATGATGGGATTTTGGACAGTGAGTATTCCATGCAGCTGAATGCATCGCGTATAAAGGTTCTGCAAGCACAAGATGACTTGGTGAATGAAATGAAGGATTCTGCTAGCAAAGATCTTTTACGTGTCGCTGATAACAAGAATGCCTACTCCAAGCTTCTCAAGAACTTGATTATTCAAGTAATTCTTGTTCTGTAACATCTTAGTTCGTCGCGTTATTCTACTAAACATGGTCTTACTTTTATCATAAACTTCATTTTAAATTTCCAGAGCTTGCTTCGTTTGAAAGAGCAATCATATCTTGTTACGCTAGCTGAGTTCATTGCTAAACACCTCTGGGAACATCAACTGGAGGGTCTTTGGTTTCCTAGTACAAACCAAAATTGGGTTTCTTTTCTTAACGTCCATCTCCTTTACATTTTGCACAAGCCGTATTTTTGTTTATCTGATCTTCAATTCGTTCTATGCAAGTTCTGTGTATTTTTTTCTTAATTTTATTACCCCTAAATCTAATGGCTATTATTAGTTTATTACCCCTAAATCTAATGGCTAAACTACTCGGTACATTCGGTCCGGGACGGTACGAGACTTGGATAGGACCGTGTACCTGTACCTCCCTAGCCTCGGTTCCTATTTTTTGGACCGGTACCTGTACCCCCTTCCTCGGTTCGGTACAAAAACAGGTACGGTTCCACCGGTTCCGGGACGGTCCGTCGGTCCGGCTCGGTTCCTGTGCACCCCTATCTAAAACACCTTGATATTTATATCTATTGTTTATGCTTTCTTTGCGAGTTTTCTTGTAAATTATGTATCTTATGATTGCTTTTGAGTTTTATAGGTGTTTTGAAGTCATTTGAACAAAAGAAGAAGAAATAGGCGCGAAAAGGCAAAAAAAAAAAAGACCAGTTGGAGTCCAGAGAAGCATTAAAAGCAGATGCATATCTGATAGAGGTTGCCGTGCAAAGCAAATCAGAAAAGGGGATGCCTACCTAGGCTAACCCTTATCTAAACAGTGGGGGTGTCTTAATCCACTTTATCCCTTTCACCTAGAAAACTAGATCGAGAATTGGTTTTCTTCATTACATTTCACCTCACATTTAGATAAGACAAAATTGAAGGATGGCTGCGCCATTAATCAGCTGGAATCGGTGAAAAAGATGATTGAGGCTGTTGGATGAACGGGTGTGTGGCTGTGAACTAGAAAAATGGAAGAGATGGAGAAATTCATGGTGAGATGGAAGACATATGCTTTGGTGAAGGAATTGAATGAATTAGGTGGTTGAATTGAGATCTCAGAAGATGGATTGATGGGTCTTGAGTGATAGCTGGTGATAGACGATTCTGAGATGGGTTTCCTGTCAAAGAGCTGCTGATGAATTTGAGATATGGAGGTGAATCTGTTGCTGTTTCAAGAGGTGGTTGTTTGCAGCAATAAGAAGTTGCAATTGAGATGAATGTTACGATATGCAATTGCAGAGATGGAACTGGAGGTGAAATCAGGGTTTTGAGATGGAGAGTGAGATTATGAAGCTTCTGGTGATCTGAGTTGGTGGTCGTCGCTGATGAGAATAAGGAGGAGATTCAAGGGATTTGAGTTTCAAATCTTGTACAACCGGAGAAGACATGGGTTGCTCTCAGATTCGAAATGGTTGCTATTGTGTTGGAGGTTTTGAGCTGAGACAAGGCTTGTGATTCAGGGCTGGCTGAGTTTGTGTCAGTTGCAGCTGCAATTGCAAGTAACTGTGCAAGTCAGAAAGAAGTTGAAATGGAGATTTAGGTGATGTTATTGCAGTGATGGCCTGAGAAGAATGGCAAGATGGGTATTGTGGATTTCTGAGGCAGATGGAGAATTTTAGGTTGCAGATGGACTTGTTGGTGATTGCAATGGGTACAAGTTCTGATGAGTTCCACTGAGAAGAACAAGGAAATGATGCAGCTGGGTTAGGTGGTGATGCAATGGGTACTTGCTTTGTGCTTGAGATTGTGTGTTGTTGCAGACAACAAATGAGGTTTAGCTCAAGGATGGAGGAGCTGGGAAGGAAAGCCAGTTAAGTGAAGCAGTAATTGGACAAATGGAATTGGTGTTGGCCATGATACATAATGCAGAGAATGGTTCAATGGAGGATTAAGTCGCGCCGCTGCTGTTGATTAAATTGTTAGTGAACTGAGAGTGCAGGTAGGTTGCTGCCAATGGGTATTGCAGCTGAACTGAAGCTGGAGTTTGTGCCGCAGGAAATGGGAATTGCACAATAAGCCTGTAGCTGAACTAAGGCAATAAGAAGTAAAGAATTTGGTGAATTACAGAGACTCGAATATGCTGGTTCAGCCGCTGGTCATTGCAGTAGTTAGAGTTACATGGCTGGAGTGTTGGAAGGATATGAAGAATGGCTCAAGGCGATGTTACTTGGTGCTGTTGGAGTTGTGTGCAGAGAAGCAGTGGAAGTGGAGTTGGTCCTGAGGTAAGAAAGCTGCTAGTGGTTAAAATATTGAAGAACAGGAAAGCTAGAATGGAGCTGAACTAAAATGGCTTTGGGGTGATGCTGTTGAGTGTTGCAGAAGCTGAGCAAGATAATGAAGCTGAATGTATGAGCAGTCGCAGAGTGGACTGGCTGTAGATGCAATGTTGATGCTATAAATGGGTTTGTGGCAATCGATGGGACTAAGTACAAGACTGGACAAATGTTTTGGGTTGGTTCGCTATTGGGTTCGACAGCCAGTGCAGAACAACAGAAGTGGTTCAAGGTGGTGGAAATTATGAATGGTGGTTGTTTGCTGTGGATGTTGTTGTTGTCTTGGTGGAGCTGTGGCCTGAGATGGTTGCAATGAATAATGGTGCTGCAAGAGTGACATTATGGCTTGAGTGGATGTGTGGAATGAATGAAGTGAATGCTATAGATGTATGCTTGGAATGTGCAGAGAAGGACTCGAAGATGGCTGAAATATGGCCTGGAAACAACCAGGAATCGGTCAGAACTCGTCCAGTTTCCGAGTTAGCCCAGTTGACTCACCGATCCAGTAGCTTGCTCTGATGGACTTGGGCTCAGAATTTGGACCTGTTTATTTGACTGGGCTTTCTAATGGACTGTCGACCTATTTTTGGCAGTAGGTTGGGTTTGGAAATTGAAGGCAGAGAATGGTTATAAAAAGGGATCTCTTATATCTTATTTGGGGATTTTTGCCTCTACTTTTATTTTTCTAGGGTTTAGAAACATGATAGGTTTTCTCTTCCTTCTTGTTATGAACTCCATGAATATGAGTACCTAGTTTTTATTATTGGTTATGGAATAATTGGATTTCACAAAATATACCTTTTGATATGATAAATTAGTTTTGTCTCCATGCTTTATCGTTTATGATTCACCATTAATATTGTCATATGAGTTGAATGCATGTTTGATCGAGTCGCGAATCGATTGAGTTTGTCTTCATCTCTATTGCTAGATTAGGATTTATTATACGCTAAAGTGATAGATTCCTGATTACAAGTAACATAATTGTGATTATTGCTTGTAGTGATACATCCTAGTAGTCACATGTATATCATAACCCTTGTTAAATCGGATTAGTGCTTTTACACGTTCGATTGCTTTGATTGGCCTGATTTCACAGAACTTAATGCATCTAGGGAATTAAACTTGATTAGTGCTTTTACACGTTAGGTTGTTCTCTAAGATATAATTCATATTCGCATCTTTTAATGTGTTTGTTGATGACAAAAGGAGATTTGCGGGATAAACTTGCGATCAAGGTATCCTAGGGCCTTTGATAAAAGTTGAGATTAAAATATCAATTCTAGTTATTGTGTTGAAAACATGTTTGTGATTGAAGACGAAATCCATGACCAATACTTTCTCATCCTTGATTTGATTTGTTTACCTTTATTATTTGCTTTTATTTAGTTTACTATATAAAAATCACAAAACCCCCCATTGTTATTTATAGGAAACCGAAACAACTTGACAACTCTAGACCTCTCTGTGGGAACGATCCTTTCTTGACCTTGCTATATTTATATTTTGAGTAGTAAGAAAGTGTAATTTATTTTTGACGCATACGATAGCGATCATATACCAATTGAACAACTCTTTAACTAGTTTCATTTGAGTCATTTGAACTAGTTATGGTTAAGATGAATAAGGCTGATATGAGAGTGTTCATATAGCTAACCTCGGTTAACTACTATTGAGCCAACATGGTGTACACGTTTAGGTACGGTTACTTAAACCTAAATTAGGGTACATTTCATTTGTGTACAACAAGCTAAGTTCGATCTAACGGTTGAAAGATATTAACTTGAGTCTAATCAGGTTTTCATCTAACGGTAAATATTGAATGCTTTGTTAGCAAGGTAACTTAGATTGTAAACCCTGATTTGAAAACTATATAAGGGAGAACTCTAGCAACTGGGAAACCTAATCCCCACACCTCCTGTGTGATACTAGTTGTATAAGCTAGAGTCGATTCTCCTTTAACCTTAGGTTTTTCACGAAACTCTGTAGGTTAACGACTTAAAGACTTCATTTGGATTGTGAAGCCAGACCCAACTATTTTCTCTGTAGTTGCGTGTTCTGATCTTACTTATAATATCGTGATTGAGTATTATCTTTGCTAAGATTTACTTGAGATTTATCTCCGATATGTAAGATTAAAAGTAGTCACAAACATCTTCGTCTCATCGTTTGTGATTCCACAATATCTTGTTTCGCTACCATACGATTAAAATTATTGTGAGGTGATTGATAATACTAGGCTGGTCTTCGAGAATATAAGTCTGGTTTATCAATTGGTTCCTGTGCACCTTGATTTATCAAAAGACGGAACAAAACTCGTAGGTATTTATGTGGGAGACAAATTTATCTATTCCAATAGACTTTTCCGTGTGAGACAGATTTGTTTATCAAATCTTCGACTTTCGATCATAGCAACTCTTGGTTGTGGGTGAGATCATCTAAGGGAATCAAGTGCGTAGAATCCTATTGGGGTTTAGAGACGTAAGGAGCGAAATTGTACCTTGATCAGTGTGAGATTGATTAGGGATCAACTACATTCCATTACGAAGTTATTTGGTAGTAGGCTAGTGTATGTAACGACTTAATATGGTTTGGTGTTCAAATCTGGACTAGGTCCCGGGGTTTTTCTGTATTTTCGGTTTTCCTCGTTAACAAAATTATGGTGTCTGTGTTATTTTTTTTCCGCATTATATTTTGTTATATAATAGAAATATCACAGGTTGCGGGTTGAATCGATCAATTGGTAAATCCAACCTTTGGTTGTTGATTGAAATTGATTGATCCTTGAACATTGGTCTTTGGTACCGTTCAGGTTATATCTCTTATATTCAATCGGGCTCGCAAATTCCTGTTTGCTGATTACAGATTGAATTGAGAGATAGAGATATAAAACTCTTTGATATACTTTTCTCTAGATTGAGTCTGACTGTCAAGTTGACTCTCTTGAAAGTATATTGGAGTTTGTCTATTCAGATTGCCGAACGAAATATTGGGTGTGGTTGTTAGACCCCCGCTTTTTCAAAAACCACAATGTATTAAGCCGCTACAGACTCTAGCCTATTATAAGTTAACTTCGGACTGGAATGTAGTTGATCCCTAACCAAGTCTCACACCGATTAAGGTACATTCGCGTTTCTTATGCCTCTTGAATCCCAGCAGGACTCTGTGCACGTGATTCCCTTAGCTGATCTCACCCACAACTAAGAGTTGGTACGACCCAAAGTCGAAGACTTATAAACAAATTTGTCTCCCACCGATATGTCTATTCTGGTTTTGTTTCCGTCTTTATATAAATCAAGGTGAACAGGAAACTCAACTAATAATCTGGTCTTATACTCCCGAAGAGCATCCTAGAAATATTAGTCACCTGACAATAACCTAACTAATTAACAAAAGAAGTTATTGTAGAATCACAAGAGTCTGATATGAAGAAATGTTGTGATTACTTTTTATATCTTACTTATCAGAGATAAATCTCAAGTAAATCTTAGAGAAGATAAAACTCAATACGATAGAACAAGTAAGATCATAATACACAACTACATAGAAAATAATTGGATCTGGATTCACGAATCCCAAATGAAGTCTTCAAGTCGTTAACCTAATAATGTTTTTGGAAAAACTAGGTTAAATGAGAATCGACTCTAGTTTGCAACTAGGACACATGAGAGTGTCGGGATTAGGTTTCTCAGATGCTAGAATTCTCCCTTATATAGTCTTTCAAATCAGGGTTGCTTATAATCAAAACTAAGATAGCTTAGTAACAAAGCAATTGATATTCACCGTTAGATAAACTCCTGATTTAAGACTCAAGCTAACCCTGCTTAGAAACTAAGCAATCAATCTCCACCATTATATGGTATTAGATTGATACACACAAATGAAATATACCTATATTTAGATATAGATGAACGATACCCAAATGTGTATACCTTGTTGGCTCAATAATAGTTAACCGAAGTTAGCCACATGAACACTTATAACTTAGCCATAATCATCTAACACTTCTAGATCAAATATGATGATCAATCAATCATGATAGACAATTAAATGATTCTAATTTGTGTTTCAAGAGAGTCGTTCAAATGTTCATCATCTCATAGAAATATATATGAACCATTCGAAACATAATCCGTTTGGTTTGTAATTGTTCAAAGTACTTGTACAAGAACCAATTCATGAACATAGTGCTACGGTTTGTAAAACAAGTTCACATACCTTACTTCATTAAAGTTCTAAGGACTTCAGCACGCAAACTGAATTCCCAATCGAACCTGAGTTCATCAGTATGTATTTCATACCTACCGATTGTAGAACCTAACCAGTGTGTTCGCAAACAGAGTACGCGAACTACAGTTCCGGACTTTGGCCTTGCCATGTCGTTCGCAAACAGACTACGCGAACAACAGTTCCGGACTCAGCCTTGTCTAGCCGTTCGTAAACAGAGTACGCGTACAACAGCTCCAGACCTTTTTCACAGGTGAACCCGTTCGCAAACAAGAGTTCCGGACCTGAACTAGAACTTTGCGTTGCACATACAAAGTATACATAATGTGTTATATCCAGACATTGGTAGTCATTCTAAACTCTTATTTAATCATTGAAACATCCTTATAAGACGACAATGGTAATCTTACACATACCACTAGCTTCAAGTAATTTTCAAGTGAGTAATTAATCAATACGAAACTTCCCAAGTTAACATCAAATGATTGTCTCACACAAATCATGTAAACTATTCAAGGTAATTTTCACATGATCATCTTGACTTAGTATTTAGTTTCCAACAAATAAATTGTCCACAACTAAACTCTTCAAGTAGATGATGCTTTAGCTAAAACTAAAAGCTTCCAACACGTATTTCGATATATATATATATATATATATATATATATAAACTCAGATAAACTCGGAATTTCAAATGTGTATAATATAAAAGTCTATATAGATATACGACTTAGTCTCATTAGAAGATAGAATATAATAGACTTCTAAGTGATAGATAAGTTTTGGTCTCCATATACCTTTTGTTGATGAAGTTCCTCCATGCTCTTCAGTAATCTTCTTCTTTAATTGGTGAACAACGTGAAGTCTAAAGCTCAACTACGTACACTTCCATCCTAATTCGAGACATAGCTATAAGTAGACTAGAAATCAAGTATGTAGTTTTGATCAACTAAACTTGACAAACAAGTTTGAGATAGTAACGCTTGCGAGGTCGACCGAGCAGTGCTCTAACAGATACGACTTAATTGATCTTCGATATTGATCATTGGAATCGTCCAAGTACTCTCACGGTATAATCAGGTTCACGGACTTGTCTTCGTTTATATATTGGTTGTAAGAGAAAGAGATATAAACTCTTCATATAATTCTTGATTGAGATTAATTAAGTTGTAACTCTTGGAATTGTATTTGAGTTTAGTCCATACAAGTTGCCTAACAAAAAGTTGGTGGTGTATTTTGGTACTTCTGATTTTCACAAAGAACATGATGTTCTATCATTGATGAAATCCCCAATTAGAATTACTCAATTTTAATATTTTTTTCTTTACAAAATTCTCTCAACTTCATGATTCTTTGATAGTTTTATCATTGATGCTCCCCTCTCATCACTAGATTTACAATGTTCCTTTTTATTTTATCATCAATAGTTATTTGTTTTTCATTGTTCTTTTTTGGATTGGAATATGTTTTTTTTGTGTGATTTTTTTAACTATTGTTCTAGTCTCATCATGCCTGTTTTATGATTAAACTTTTGCATATAGAGTTTCCGATTTACAAGTTTTTTCACCCTTCTGTTATGATCTTTTTCCAACATTAAAATGTCTTATTGTCTTATGTGTTGTTAACATTATGTGCAGAGGTCTTATCTCCACCATGAAAGGCATCCAGTATTAGACTTTTATTCAATCTTATATTCTTCTGTCAATGGTGTTGTTGCAGTCTTATGTAGTCTTGACATCATCTTCTTCAGCAGTATTGCAATCTATCAATATGATGGATTCCAACAGTATGTTCCAATATTGTGATTTAATTCATGTATATGATCTTAATGATGTTTGTGAATTGTCCAATAGAGTTCCAACTAGGCCAATCCAGAGCATTAAAGTCCAAAAATTGAAATTGAAATTTCAAATTGTTTCCCTACAAACAAGCGTAATTGGAGGCCATGCATTTTTTTTTTCCCGATTACGTTTCAGTTGACCTCAACTTTTTTCAAACCTGAGAATATATCTCCAAATCTTTAGGATATTTCTTACCTAATTATTGTTTTCATAGTTATCAAAACATAACTAATTATGGTTATCACACATATTGTCTCAACCTTATAGTAACCAAAAAATAGAATTCTTCGAGATAAACTGTATTTCTTCTTCTCTTTTGTATTCAAATCCTAGAGAAATGACTTCCTATTCAAACAATTAAGTTTCTGCAACCACCTCTCAAATGCAGAATGCTAAGATTCGTGATATATGTGCAAGACAGATGAGACGTGCAATTGGTACCTCAAGAGTCATTTCTATAGCTACAGATGATTGGAGTAATACTCTAGTAGAAAAGCCTTTTTCCAAAGATCCCATTGAAACAAATACGAGATTAATATCCCGTGGAAACACATACAAGGGAAGTCAGAGCTTTATACAAAAATATTTTCATATTCAAGTTCAATCCTAATGGAGCGGTAGATCTCAAAAAAAGGTCCATGAACGTGAAAAAGTGTCATCTCAACCTAAAAAAAAAAATGATGTTTCAATTGCAGTCAAATATCAAACCTAATTTCATCAAGAATGTAATATTTAGTTCAAGAATCTGCTTCTTGAACGTTGTTCTGTGCAAGTGTTGGATGATGCTTTAGAGGAGTTGGGGCCTAAGATGTGGACTAAACCAAAAAACTATAAACCAAATTTGGGGAGCGTGATCTCAGTCAGGGTAAAAATCGATTTGAAAAAACCTCTATGTGGGGGACGATGGTGAAACACAACTACTGGAGGCGTTACATGGGTTCGTTATCACTGGGAAAGACAACCTCGCAAGCTTTTACAAGAATGTTACACATTGGATCATAATGGTGAGGAATGTGAAAATGTTGCTGATGATTTCAAAATAAGAAAATACACTAGTGAAGAATACGTTGCTTATTGTAATAAGCTAGCTCAAGCATATGGGGTGGAGATATCATATGACTTAGACCTAATGCTCAAACAAATTCGTGAAGCAATCCAAAGACTGACTAATGAAGACACTGAAGAACAAGAAGAAGTAAAAAAAACTAAGAGATATAGGAACAATAAAGAGGAAGTTGTCACTATTTCAAAAATAAACCAAAACCCTGTTATTCACACCCTTAACACTCACAACGAAATCATTGATTACAATACTGGAGCTATCAACTTTTTAGAATATGCTAATGACATGGAACATGACTTGACTGAAGAAGGAGATACAGTTGCAAAAGAGTACTTTTATGAGAGAGATGAGGTTGTTGTTGTTTTGGTAATCACTACTTCTCATCTTATTTTTTTTTATTTTATTTATCATAAAGTTTGTTATTTTCCTGAATTTCTCAAATTTTAAATCTCTATTATTATTCAGTGTTTTATAGCTTTCAAGGAAAAATGAAAATAATTTGTTGGAACTGTCAAGCTTTTGCTATCAATGAAACTATGGGGACCATTTGTTTTATCTAAACAAAAACACAACCATGATGTAATTTTTGTTTCTGAAACAAAAATAAATGTTAACGTAATTCTAAAATTCACTAAGTTTCTCAACTTTCTTAATACTATATATGCTCCCTATATAGGTCTAGCATGTGGAATTGTCTTCTTATGGAAAAATGAATTTTATTTAGAAATAGTTCATAGTAGTGATAATATAGTGCATGCTCTAATTACTAATGACCCAACTAGAGGTCAATGGTTCCTTATTTGTATGTATGGTACTTCCTATAAAGATAAACAAGAAGAACAATGGTCTTATATCAAAAGCTTAAATGCTAGTGTGCATATTCCTTGGGTATAATCTGCAACATGAACTCTCCAGTCTACCGTCCACATATATGCAAGGAAACAACACTGCTAAAGTTATGAGACTAGAAAAGGAAATTGATTCCCTTAATGAGATCCGAGCTAGTTCCAACAGGAAAAAAATCAAGAGATCACTTTTTTAACGATATGGATAAAAACTCTAAATACTTCCATATTAGACCAATGCAAGAAGAGCTAGAAATATAATAGACTCTCTGAACGCTCCAGATGGGTCATGGTGCAAGGAAACAAATTCACTTGAGAAGCTTCTTCTCACACACTAAAAAAAAATTCGGTACTTCTTTGAATCCAATGGATATTCCTTAATGCATCTCTCAAGAAGCCAATAATGCTCTTAATATCATTCCTTCTGAAAAAGAAATCTGTGGCGATTTGATGTCAATGGATCTATGGACTTCTCCTGGCCCAGATGGCTTCCCGCCTTGATTTTTATCAATCTCAATGGCAAGTGGTAAAAGATGATGTCTGCAACATGATTAAAGCTTTTTTCCACTCGAGTTACATGCTCAAGCAACTCAACACAACACTAAGATTACTCTCATCCCAAAGTCCAACAATGCACACAAACTGGAATATTTCAGGCCCATTGCTCTTTGCAACAAAGTTTATAAATTAATATTCAAGATAATTTCCTTAAGGCTCAAGAAACACATGGTAAATATTATCTCCCATTTGCAGTCAGCTTATGTTCCTGGGAGTTTAATTTCAGAGACATCTGTTTGGTTCAAGAGTTAGTTCAAGCGATGAAAATAAAGGGAGGAATAATTGGTCATCTTTCTCTTAAGATGGACATGTCGAAAGCATTCGACGAGTTAGAATTATTCTTGCTAAATATTTTAAAAGAAGTTTGGTTTTGATGATAAATTCTGTCAACTAATATTTCAATGTGTCAACACAACTCAAATTGAGATTATGCTTAATGGTTCCCCTGCTAAACCTTTTAAACCAAAAAGAGGCAAGGGGACCCCTTATCCCCTTACCTCTTCATCCTTGCAATGGAGGATTTTTCAAGGTAATCTATCATTGTGAATCATTTAACTAACTTACAGGTATGGAGATTTCTCAATCTTCTCCCAAAACCAACCAGTTATTATTTGCAGATGATTGCTTACTTTTCTACAGAACAAATCTATCCCAAACAAAGAAACTTCTTGATGTTATTGAGATGTTTAGTGAATGCTCAGGGAAGTTAATAAATTTCCACAATTTTTGTTTATTTTAGCAAAAATGTGAATCCATCATCATGTCAAATTTTAAGTGGTTTAACGCAGGTTAGACAATTGGATATTAATACAGAGAAGTATTTAGGATTATCTTTTTTTGTTGGCAGAAACAAAATAATTCATTTTCCCTCATTAATAGAGAAGATGGATAACAGACTATCAAGGTGGTACTGCATCAATATGTCTGAAGCAGCAAGATCAGTTATGGTTAAAAATGTAACCGATGTTATACATGTGCATCACATGACCAGCTTTATGCTTCCAGACACTACTGTTAGAGCATAGCTCGGTTGAACCCACCAAGCGTTGGTATGTCAAGTTTTGTTGTCATATTTTAGTGAATCAAAACTCATGTTAAGAGTCGCTTGATTATGTACTAGAGTCAACTTCGTATAGGTTAGCTTGAAAGTATTAGGATATGAGACATTACAAGCATTGCGAATACTTGAAGAAATGAAGAAGTAAGGAGCTATAACGACAACATCATCCTTCCACTTGAGGTTAGTGATATTTGACTTGAACTGTTTCATTCCCTAACGTATCTTTCAAGTCGTGCATATTGAAAACAAAACCGCGAAGCATGAACACTCTAGATAGACATAATATTAAGGAATACAACACAAGGTTTATTGCTTAACCATTAAACTTTGTAGATAAGACATCGACATAATCGTTTGAATGCTATTGTGATTATGTATGGGTATGAGGTGAAGATTTCATCCTAGGAAACAATGTTTATACATGTGTTTTAAGGAAGTAAGTTCATAAACTTGTTTATGTATAGGAAATCGCCAGGCGTTATTGGTATTGTTATTCATTGCATATCTTGTGAACAACCAATATGTGTGATTTAGTATAACCACTCATGCGACCTTATGCTAAGGCAGTTCCTAGCCTAATTATGGTCTTGATTCATTCCAGGGATGAACACCATGACATTGTCTTGCTAATCTCACACACTCCCCCTAGTATGGAGTGTCTTCTTACAGTACACTCCATCACAGGGTCATGTACTTAACTAGCTAATTCAATCAAACAATGAAGCTTACAAGGACAATAACAAGAAAATGAATAACTTAGCATATTATCAGGGGTTTCAACACACCCTGGAAAATCAAACTAAAACATTAGAACAAATTAAACTATGAGTGACGCTCTGGCTAGCCCAGGCATGAACAAAAACAGCTTCTATCCCTTCTATTTATACATGCAAAGGAACCCCAAATACCAAACCCTAATTTATTTTTAATTCAAAAAATAAACAAAATACTCTCACCCATACTCTCTACGATTCATCCCTTCACTTGATTGTGCGGCTCTCGACTCCTTGATGTTGCTTGTTAGAGAAAACCTAAGTCTAGCTATCTCAACCCTAGCCTCTAAGTTAGAAGAAGCTATGGGTAAAGATGACTAGAACTAGGGTGATGGAGGAGTTGTTGAGGCGGTTGTTGTCTTTGACAAGAGATGGTGGTAGTGATGGAGGCGGTGTTGCGAGAGGGTTTGGTCGGGGAAGAAGATGGCTCTTCTCTGCAACTGTCGGGTGAGGAGGAGAAGAAAGAGAAGAAGAAGAGAGGAATGGGGGGGTATCGAATAGGGTATAGGGTATGGGTCGATTCGTTGTGAGGCGGGGATATCAAGAGCTGAAGGAACAAAGCAGCGAGCGTTGGATGCAAATCGGGAAGATCTGAATGGTTGAGGAAGACTTGGAGTGATCTGGTGTTTGCACGGAGCAGCGAACTTCGATGCGAGTGGAGGTAGCGACCGTAGGATGTAGCCATGTTTGATCTCAACGGCTTGGAGTGGACGGGCTCGGATCCGGGTCGTGGGTAGCTCTAGCCCATGTCTTCCTTGTTGGGTTGCAACTGATTCGCGCGCGGGCTTTGGCTATCTGCTCCATAGATGTTTGACTCCAATTCTTCGCTCTTTAGCTCCTCAGTTTCTCCGGACTTTATTTATTACCTAAAAACACAAAATTAATTAATACAAATATTTATTCTTGAAAACAAAGAAAACACAAAATCTGGGATAATATCGATTTCTAAGCGCAAAAAGATGAGTAAAATGCCAATAAAAAGGTGTATAAATATGCACTATTTGGCACTCATCAAATACCCCAAACCTGAATTTTACTTGTCCTCAAGTGAAAGAAATTAAGAAATCCTAACTATACCCACATCATGCAGTCTCTCGAATGCATTTAGCGTATGCACTAAGCCTTTAAACCCCTAGGTGTCCCTAGTGGACGAGTTGTAGTCTCGTGAGGGTTTACACAAGAGGTGTACCCACAAAACCTTCTCCAACTTCAGAGTGTAAAAGAGTCTCAAGCCTCCAAGAAGCTATGAGGACATAGAGTTTCTGCATGCTAGTAACAGAAGTTAGAACTACCAAAGAACGCATTCTCATCCTTAAGAGTTGAGCGAGAAGTAACCATACCATATGAAAGAATTTGGATTCGATTGTGATCATAAGCCTCGACTTCTGCCTCACTAATAGGGTTTTATGATAATTGCACTCAAAAAGATCGCTTTTTAGTCTCTCATGTGTGGAGCAGGAATAAAGAGAGAAATCCTGCACACGTTGTAGGTAAGAAGGATAACCTTCCGAAATAAAATGCGGAGACTCCACGGAAGTGTGGACAAAAAGAATCTTTTCTGATGATCTCTAAGAAAGGAAATCAACCATTAGCAAGGGGTGGAGTACTCACTCACTTCTCACCCGATCGGCAATTAATATCACTCTCTCATAGGAACCATAGAAACGTCTTCAATCTTCGGTCTTTGGTCTTCAAATGTTGATGACGAACTTCTAAACTTCACAAAACTTGACAATTTTTAACTTTTCTACTCAATTTCCTTGTTGTTTGGATTTTTCTTCTTGAACTCTCTTTACCATGGTGGTAGCAAAAATAAACTACAATATTTTTTTTTTTTTGATTTTTTTTTTTTTTTTTTTTAATTTAAAAAAAGTGAAAATAAAAATACAAATAATGAAACAACTAACTCCATGGACAAAGGACTTTGTCACTCAATTTTTCCACAACTTGTATTGTCTTGATTTTATAAATTTTATTAATTCTCATCCTATTTTCTTTTCTTTGTTGCACATAAACCTTGGACTATATCAATTTTTCTTTCAATATTCTGATGCTGCTCCATTTGTTGACGATGATGTGTTTCTATGGGTCTTGCTGATTGAGAGAGAGAGAGTGATGCTAACTGCAAATCGATATTTAGAAGGAGTTTTCATCTTTAGACGTCACCCTCATGATTGACAAAAACTAGCACTCAAGAGATCAAAAGTAGTGCTGAAATGGTGCGAAGTTGGGTAGCTCACCATTCCTACCCGGAATTGATGTACGGTGACACACACTCTAACAGCTTTTCTAGAAAGTTGCAAAAAAATTGAAGGTTGGTGCCTCATTTGATGTAAAATGGGTAGTCTCCACTATGGGTGATCACAATTCTACTACCGAATATCTAAACAAAGACCTAATTCGCCCTCCCAGTATGGTTAAATCCAACTTTAACGCTCTAATCAACTAAGAACCCGATTGTGTTCTCCGGTACTTCCAAGTTCTGTTATTTCGGTCAGAATCTCTATGTAAACATAGCTAGAAGCATGCTAGTGACTCTGAAATCTCTAAAAGTTGGAGGTTTTTACAAAAAGAGTTTTTAATTTTTTAATTTTTTAATTTTTTAATTTTTTAATTTTTTTTGAAAATAAAAGATAAAATAAAAGACTAAAAACTCTATATGCAAAAAAATGTAAATGCACCCCCAAACCTAAATCAAACATTGTCCTCAATGTGTCGACAGATAGAAAAAATTTAAACAGTCACATACCAAGAGAACTATGCTGATAAGAGAAAAGGGAAGAGATTACCGGATGTCGGCGGGAGCAAGGTTGAGCTTCTTTAGTCAAGGCTAGAATCCAACATTCTCAACGGAGATCATATCGGATTAGCATAATATATGCGCATGAAGACTCAACCGATTCAAGAAAAGAAAATTTTAACAAGTCCCCTCTGGATATATACAATGAAAATTCACCATACACTAACAATCTAAAGAGTTGAGGATCAACCCAATAGAAAATATATACAAACATCAGCAGCCTTACACAGAAATAAAATGAGAGTGCAAGTAAGACTGCAAATGAGAATGAGTTTCCCCCAAACCTAAACTTGTGACGGGTGTGTTTTTGAGCACAAAATCTTGCAATTTTAAAGGTACATCATGCAAAAGGTCTAACTCAAATTGAGTTTTGTTAAGAACAGAGCAAACATACACATTCCAATCTGTGGCTCCTTAAAGAGTGTTATACTTTGATGCAAAATAGTCCAAGAGGACTTGGGAAGCACAAAGCTCTAGGCCTAAGTTAGGCATTTTCAGAAAAGTTGGTTTTGCAATTTTGTGACAAACTACACCTAGGTTTGGTGGAAGAGTTTCAATTTGTGACTTAGGAGAGAGGTTAGGTACATCTAAGTTGTTTTCATGTATAAGATCATTTGTACCATCACACACTTTCCTAAAGTCAGAAAAGGGTAAATCATGTTCATTTTCACAGGATAATTGCACAGGTTCCACATTAACATCACATGCATGAATATCAGAAGAAGCATTATTCATAGGGTTCACAGAAGAGACACTTAATGTCTCTGAACCTAAAGATTCTACTACATTTTCAAAATACACATGCTCTTCATATTCATCATCATCATCATCATAGCAAGAATTCATCTCTCCATTCAAAAATGTAGTATTTTTAGTGTACTCATCTACCTCTAGATTAGGTTCATATTCAATGTTTGTTGCATGAGTAAGACTAGAAACACTATTTTCAATCATATCATTTTGTAACTCAATTAGGTTCCTTTGAAGAATCATCTTGAGTTGTTCTATTGAAGGAGAGTCTTCACTGTGGGTATGCATTCCTCATATGGATATTCATTGTATGGTTGTGCATGAGGTTCACTAGAGAAGGGAAATTCGGACATGTTGCTATGTGGATGGTCATGCATTGCATTCATTTCAAGCCTAGCATTTTGCTCCATGAGTGTTTCCATTATTGATTGCAAACTAGGAGTTGGGGAGTATAAAATTGTTCATCTCCCACTTTGTGGTGAATGATGCATGTGTGCATGGTCATAGTCACTTCTAGACAATTCGTACATTTGATTATCATGGCTTTCCCTGAGACCGCCTAAACTCATGTAAAATGTAGCGAGTTCTCAGCAGGGTGGTCTAAGCTACCACATAAGGTACAAGTATACATTGCATAGTGTCTAGGGGATTAGATTTGACAGATTGCTCATGTAATTGCCTTTCTAAGCGAAAACTTGAGCTTCTAATTGATCTAGAAGTGATGACCGGGTATGAGGAAAGTGTTCATTTTCAACTGTGTGGATGATGTATGTGATCATAATGATTAGGGTATGTGAGATCCGGGCCTGAGAAAACTCATAAAATTCCCTAAAATCACTATGGTGTGTGGGATTTCATATTGTGAAGCATGCCTCCGTAAGCAAGCTCTCGAATGGATTTGTTTGTATCCCGATTTAGACAAAATCTGACATGATTTAGTACTCAAATTGAACTCAAAATCTAGTTTGGTTTATGTGGGCTTTGGTTTATTGGGATTTGGTTTTGTTGGAAAGTTTGGATTCATTTTGGTTTTTTGTGGGAAGCCCGGATTTGTGTGGGCTCAATTTGGTTTTAGTGAGTTTTTGGTTTGTTTGGGATTTGTTGTTTGAAGCCCGGCCGATTTGTGAAACTTGCACAAAGGTTATTGATGTTGACCCAACAGATGTGGGCTCTAGCCTAGATGATCTGGCCCAGTTTGGCTGCACAACCCAGATTGGGCTCGGTTTTGTGCACAGCCCAGCTGAAAGACTTATGTGGGCTGAAGGTTGGCTTTGTACAGCCTGAATTCAAAGTGAGTCTAGTGGATGGGCTTGATTGAAAACAGCCGTGTACGGTTTAGGCTGGGCTTGGGATTATTACACCCGAGGTTTTTAGTTTACGTTGTTGTGTGCACTGGTTATGCACAGCTCAGTTTCGAGCTCAGTAGTTGTGCAAACTGGTTGTCAAGCACAGGCTTGAGTACACAGCTTGTGCAGGGTATGTTATGCACAGCGCACAAAATTAACAATTGGGTAAATTGAACAGCTGGGTCAGGCCTGGCATAGATTATTTGCACAGATTGTGCCAAATCGGTTTGATCCACAAAGACACGAGCTTATGCAAACTCTGCGAAAAGAAATGACACAACACAAGGGGTTCAAGCATGCATAGGGGATCAACGAGGTTAGCTTCCCATGGTGGGTACCTCAAACTTGTAGGCTGCGAGGGCTAGCAAGGGAGCGGGGGTAGCTAGGCGAGTGAGGTCTGGCATTCAACACAACACAGAAGGCTCACATGATCACACAAGGCAAGGGCAGATGACAATGCTTACACAAGTTGCTCAATATTCATTCAGCTGCTATGATATCACAGGTAGGCTATTCAGATGCAAAGGCAAACAACAGAGGTAATTGATGCTCTTACCTAGCCTGGCTACCTAAGTGTGACCTCACAGCTACAGGGGCTTGAGTAGAACACACAGATTGCAGTTCAGGGTCAGCTAGGTTATGCACTTCCTCACAGATGCTGGCTCAATTGTTCAATGGTTCACACTTGGCTCAAACTTGCAGCTTCAGGGCTAGCAAGTGAGCGGAGTCTCACTTTTAACACAATGGTCAAACAACACAATGGGTAATTGAGCCGATTCGAGGTATTTGCGGGGCATACGTGGCATACAGTGGGAAGTTTAGGCTTACTTCAAGAACTGGGTTTCCTTGGGTTGGCTCGAGCTTTGCCACTTGCACTGCTAGCTCAACAAGCAAATTTCGGTCCTCAATGTTATACAATAAGCAACAGAGCTATTGTGCTACAATGACAGAGCTAAGCTCTGAGCAAAGCACTCAGAATTCAGGGCTATGCTACAGGGAACAATGTCAAACCCAGTTCTCAGTGCTACAGGGTATGCACTGAGAGTATCTTGGACTGAGAACTGAGCAATGAACAATGAATGAACAAAATGCAAATGTAATGAGCAATGACACACTGAATGGACAGATATTATTAATGTTATACTAATAAGATAAAAACTAAGAAGGGAAAAGAAAAATAATGAAATTACAGCTACTTATACTAAACAAGGTTGTAAGCAAAAATGTAAGTGGATATGTACAGGGATGAATGAACTCAGTTAAGTCAGGCCAATGAACAACAGGGCACGCGCCAAGTCCCCGGCAACGGCGCCAAAAACTTGGTAGGCCTTGGAATGGGTATAAAATTTAAGCCTACTTGTTATACCGCAAGTGCACGGCGTCTATCGGAGACGCGGCAAGTACGGGTCGATCCCACAAGGACTTGTGGTGCTATGTTGATTCTAAGGCTTGGCTTCAACTGAATTCCTAGAGTGTAACAATTATAAGTTGGTTGTCGGCCGATAGGAAATTGTAGTGACTCTAAACTAAGGCAAAGAAGTAATACCGGGTGATGAATCCACCACCTCGACCTTATGCTAAGGCGGTTCCTAGCCTAATTATGGTCTTGATTCATTCAGAGGATGAACACCATGACATTGTCTTGCTAATCTCATTACACTCCCCCTAGTATGGAGTGTCTTCTTAGAAGCAAGATACACTCCATCACGGTATTCATGTACTTAACTAGCTAATTCAATCAAACAATGAAGCTTACAAGGACAATAACAAGAAAATGAATAACTTAGCATATTATCGGGGTTTCAACACACCTGGAAAATCAAACTAAAACATTAGAACAAATTAAACTATGAGTGACGCTCTCAGCTGCTTGAGCATGAACAAAAATATCTTCTATCCCTTCTATTTATACATGCAAAGGAACCCCAAATACCAAACCCTAATTTATTTTAATTGAAAAATAAACAAAATACTCTCACCCATACTCTCTGATTCATCCCTTCACTGATTGTGCGGCTCTCTGACTCCCTTGATGTTGCTTGTTAGAAAAACCTAAGTCTAGCTATCTCAACCCTAGCCTCTAAGTTAGAAGAAGCTATGGGTAAAGATGACTAGAACTAGGGTGATGGAGGAGTTGTTGAGGCGGGATGTTGTCTTGATGGAGAGATGGTGGTAGTGATGGAGCGGTGTTGGGTGAGGGTTTGGTCGGGGAAGAAGATGGCTCTTCTCTGCAACTGTCGGGATGAGGGAGGAGAAGAAAGAGAAGAAGAAGAAGAGGAATGGGGGTATCGAATAGGGTATAGGGTATGGGTCGATTCGTTGTGAGGCGGTGGATATCAAGAGCTGAAGGAACAGGCCGGAGCGAGCGTTGGATGCAATCTAAGATCTGAATGGTTGAGGAAGACTTGGGTGATCTGGTGTTGCACGGGAGCATCCGAACTTCGATGCGAGTGGAGGTAGCGACCGTGGATGTAGCCATGTGTGATCTCACCGGCTTGGAGTGGACGGGCTCGGATCGGGTCGTGGGTAGCTCTAGCCCATGTCTTCCTTGTTGGGTTGCAAGCTGATTCGCGCGCGGGCTTTGGCTATCTGCTCCATAGATGTTTGACTCCAATTCTTCGCTCTTTAGCTCCTCGATTTCTCGGACTTTATTTATTACCTAAAAACACAAAAATTAATTAATACAAATATTTATTCTTGAAAACAAAGAAAACCTGAGAATGCGGGATAATATCGATTTCTAAGCGCAAAAGATGAGTAAAATGCCAATAAAAAGGTGTATAAATATGCACTATTTGGCACTCATCAATGACTTGTTTGTGTTCTTGGTAAAACTATTCACAAAGGCCTGACTTATGTATTGGTATGACTTTTATTAGTGAAACCGATCTTAAGTAATCACCTGAGATGGTATGATCGAGTTTGTGATTTGTGTTTGACCAACTCTGGGTAAAGGGGAACCGATCCTATGAAGAGGTGCAACACGTCACAAAGGGGAATCGATCCTTGTATGAGGTGCATCAAGTTTTTAGTAAAAAGGGGAACCGATCCTATGGACACGTGCAACGCGTTTTTAGGCAAAGGGGAACCGATCCTATGGACATGTGCAACACATATAAGTTAGATACCATATATAGGTGGGGAACCGATCCTAGTACCTAGTCAACCGAATTTTGGGAAGCTAGTGTGACTATGCACAGTTCTCACATGGATATGGAACCGAAACATGTTTTGGTAGAACCGTTAAACCCATGATTTGTGATTGAGTGTTTCTTGATCAATCGCATAGTTCTTGAAAGTCAGATGAACCAATTCTAAACTTTTTTGGAAGTGTGGCAAATCGGTTTGAAGGTTGTAAGTATGAAAGAGGACTTACAAAGTAAGGATGTCGGCATACTTTGAACACGTGCAATAATGTTTATATTTTATTGTTCAAAGTTATTCCTTAATAGCTACATGAAGAAAATCCCGGTATCGAAACATACATAAGTTAAGAATCTTTTATTTAAGGTTTGTAATTTTATTTTAGGAAAACGAGAATTAGTAATGTGCATTTACTAGTTGAGATTTTCCAAAGAGATTTTCGGTCAATATTTTGGATGAGAGCATTTCCAAGAATTATGGAAACCGAATTTGGAATATATTGAATATCTTTGAGAATATTTTCGGTTTTGGAAATTCCTTGGTGTCCAAACTTACTTGTCTATAAATACTTGAAGTTTGCATTTCTAGCAAACTAATCCTTCGTGACAACAAACTTCCTCGGTTGTGTTGTTACTGGTGAAGCCGCCTATTCGGAGAGGAGAGTAACCTAATTAGGCGAAATCTCTTACGGCCGCTTAGTTTAAAGTCTTCTTTGGGATTGAGAATCTCTATCAGTACCGTTGGTGGGAAACTAGATAATTACGATTTATCTTGTGTTTTCGATTGATTTGATTGACTAACGGTGGTTGAACTTTGATTGCACCTAGTTTGTTTATGCTTGAGAATCTCCTCTTCTGATATAAGATTCACTCAAACTAGATCGAAGTTTCGACAGGGGATCTTTAGACTTTGTTAGTTCTAAAGATGATCTTGTGATAATCCATTGTTAACGGACTTCATTAAATGCGTGATTGATCACAAGAGATTCAAGTTGTTGTGTGCAGGTGTTTATTGAAGATCTAAGAAGATTTGAAGACAAAGAAGATATTGAATATTTCTGATTTGGGGTTCATAATCTTTGGTGTGCACAATACTTGTTTCGGTATAAGAGGATCCAATCCGACTATAATCGGTTTATCCTTGTGATAGATTGGATTGATTAGTTGTGTAGATCGACATCAATACAATTCTTTGTGATTAAAATTATTGATTACAAAATCTTAACAATTACCTTTGGTAGTTGAACATAAGATAGATCTAAGAACCTGACGAATGAGTTTATTGAGATAAACAGAAGAGCCTTTGTCGAACTCACATCACTTGGTTGAAGAGAGTTGATACCAAACCGATTTGTTGTTCCTTTACTATTTGGAATACTAACCAAAGAAATTGTTCCAAGTACGTGACTTATTCATAAGTTGGAGGCGTGGGAATACAGACGGAACTAGGTGAACTATAGGTTTAGTTGCTTGGTCTCAACTATACGAAGTTGGTTTAATTTTGTCTAGCGGCTTAATCCTGAGAGTATTCAATTCTGGATAAGGTCCCGGGGTTTTTCTGCATTTGCGGTTTCCTCGTTAACAAAATCTTGTTGTGTCATTTACTTTTATTTTCCGAATTATAATTGTTTTATTATAATTAAAATAAATTACACAAACTTTAATTCCTATTTACTTGATAAGCAATCCTATTGTGTTTGGTTAAGTCCGAAGCTTTTTATCAAGTAAACATACTTCGTTGTTGTATTGTCTCGATCTCGTATCCATAGACGATCATACGAAGTGTGAACCGATTAGTTGCATTGTCTCGACTCAGTCCATAGACAATCACTTTCAGAGAAAGGACTTATAAGTAGGAAAAGTTTTAGCTTGAGGTATATTTGGGTACCCTCGCCTTTTCAATTGGTATCAGAGCAGGCAAACACGAAAAGATCTAACAATATGTGTTTGAGCGATCCAACCTATAAGAAATTGAATATGTCTGATTCAGTTAACTTTATGCAAGAGTTTGACTACTCAAAAGTTGAAGATGTTACTACTTCGTTGACTCATGATCCAGGAGTTGCGAAAACATCTGTGTCCATCTCTGATGGAAAAGAAGATGCTGATAAAGAGTTGGTAAAACTCCTAAAGCCTATAAAATCTCTGTCTACTTAAGTAGTGTTATTAAAGACAGAGACAAATCTTCTTAAACAGGAGATCAGAGATAAAGACATTCAACTGAAGTGTCTAGCTAAAGAGAATATGGATTTCACTGTCAAACTAGAAGTTCTTGGTAAATCTCTTACTTTTGTTAAAGAGACACGTCCTATGACTATGACTAATGATGATGTTGTAATTTCTTATGATGCCGAGGAAACTAAAAGTCCTTGCTCTACTTTTACAGATTGTGATAAAACCGGTTTAGTCACATCTGAAACAGATCAAGATGATGGTAGTTTGCCTAACTACATCAAGTCAGAAGAGGATGAAAAACCAGCTTCTAGATCTACTGATGATCAAACGAAATCTTGTGCAAAGGAAACTTTGAACCGATTCTGTGAGTGTGATCTTAAGGAATACAACTTTCAGTCACTTGACAGGAAACTTATAATTCTTCAACATACGATGGTAAAAATATTGAAGGAAGTTTCTTGTCTTAAAAATCTGAAAGACCATTCCTCAGTAGAAAGACAGATTATACCACTACCCTATAAGATCAACTCAAAAGAATCAGAGGAAAGAGTTGATAATCGCTTCTGGAAAAGGTTCCACCTCACCCATATCGAAACAATTCTTGTTTTGATGAAGAACGACTCCAGAAGGAAGGGAAAGAGAGAATCTCTGCCAAAAGAAATAATCAGGAGTTTCCGATAATTGTTTCAGATAATCACACTAATGTGAATCATAAGGAAGTCCTTAGAATGACAAAATCTTATGAAAATCTCATTGAAAGAATTAAGAGAGATTTATCTATCTCTGAAAATTCTCACGTCAGTACAGTTTCTCCACGTGATCATATCTCTAGAGTTAGAAAAGATCATCGTCTTGGGAGAAAAATTTTTGGGCAGAAATTTCCTAAGAGAAACATGAACTATGTTTCTGATATTCACTGTAAGCTAGAAAAATCTTACTCCGATGCAACCTAGTTGTATCAAAATTGTGCACTCTCATACTCTTTCGTGCTCTAATGGATGACAAAGGCACAATAAACCTGGAGCACATTTGTTTGTGTAGTTGTTTATCAGAAAAGTTGTGAAACTCTATGGGTAGCTGCGAATCCATGATTGTCTAAAAATGTTCATGTTTATCATGATCTTCCAAAAATTAGGTTATATTTGGAATTTTCAAATTTTAATAAACCTTCCAACTTGAGAAGTTCGGACAAAGGAAACGAAATATATTATTTAATATTTTCGGTTTCCCCTGATATCTTTCGGTCCGGAAGTTGTCTCTTTTTAAAGGGAAACTATCTCTTGTCTGTATTCTGATACCTTGATCAATCCTTATATATATATATATATAAGCAAGCATGCCTCCAATAACTCGCAGTATCTTTAAGGCTAATAAGGAGGAAGCTCAAAAGGTTAAAGATTGTCAAGGAATCAATACAGATGATGGTTATTTTCAATGATGTTGTAGTGAAAGGTTCGTTCAAGACTTGTGAAAGCAGATTTTTAGACTTAATTTTTAAAGCAAAATTATAACAAACTCAAAATACAAAATGTTGTGAAAATTATGGAGAGGCTGGAGCTAGGATTTCACCATTCATCAATACTTAAGTGGTTATAAATTAATTTATATCATGCAATTTATACAATTGATTTGATTATAAAGTATTGCCAAAATCAGGTTTCCAAAATATCAAATGTTAGTCGCAAGCATAACGCATCAAGAGTCTAAAACTAAGCATGCATCATCAAGAGAAAACACATTTGATTAATAAAAATCATTTAATTCATTTTTTTATCAATGCAATTAATCATATAAAAATATTACATAAATTAATAAAGTAAATATTACCACATAATTCTTGAAAGAATGGCTTCCTCCGTCGCCCCAGAGGATGGGTTTAGCTCATCATGTTGGAAGCACGCTCAAAAATCATTATTATTGCTCAAAGGGTGTTTTACAAAGATGAAATGGAGAAAATGATGAAAATCGAGTGTTTGCAACGATTATAATTGTTGCAAACATCATTACAAATAACGATAAAGATAAATGCTGCACATTTGTAGTCGCCGACCCTCACCTAAATGTCGTTAACACTGTAGCATGAACGACTGCTGTTGTGCGTCTTATGTTCTTCGTGTTCTTGGTGCAGCAACAGCAGAAAATAATTCTCTAACTCGATTTTCTCGATCTGTTGATGCTCTAAACTCTCCCAAACTCATCCTAATCCCTATATGCTATCCCAGCAACTATTTATAACACAACATCCTCGAAATATCACGCAATAACTTCATAAAATTCTCCATTATTGCTCGGCATTATTCTTCACGGCCAGTTTAGGAAACAATAGATTTTTGACTTCTCCACGCGTTCTGAAGCTTCCGAATTGCCATAATTAAATCCTTCACACTCCAGATAGTTGTTAGGGCCTTCCAAAAAATGTGCAAAATCCTGTGCTGCTCATGAAAGCTTGTGAATATCTCCTCCGGTGTAGTGTTGCCATGTTTTTGCTTCTCACAGAAATTCCAGCCAAACTGGATCGGTTTTAACACCTCTACCATCTCTGTCTAGCCCATAGAAACATACCCAATCAATTCCAGCCTTTTAATCTCCCCGCAACAAGCTCAAATCGTCAACCCTAAAACTGCTACTTGAGAGTTTATTTTTTCCAGCCAATTCTAAAATTTGAATGGTGAAGATGGGTGCGATGGATAAATGGGCTATATATAGCCGTGGGTGCCCCTTAGAAAAAGTGAGGGTCCATATAGCAATTGTCCTCCGGGGGTCCAAAAAGCAATTTTCGAGCAACTTTTTCCGCATTAGTGTAATTCTCCAATAACACCTAAACAAACATAAAAACACCAAAATTAGTACAAAAATCGAGACTAACAATAGAGACACTGAGGACAAATCAGACACAAAAATGTGTCTATCAACAGAGAGGAAGAAGAAAATCATATCAAATATCATGTCTGATTATGATTCTGATAGTTCAGTTGGATCACAAGACGAGTCATGTCTGTTGGCTTACAACCTACAAGATCCAACCAAAACCAAATGGATTCGTTTGGACAGTATGATTGACTATATCCAAGGTTTTGAGGAACTAAGAACCAATCTCATAATAAAGGTTTGAAATCAAGATCGGCTCAAAGATAAGATTGAGGAAACAAAAGCTGATATTGCTGATGTGAGGATTCAAGTTGAAAAGCTTGAGAAACAAGAAGTGGTTGCTGACAAGTCTCTTGAGACATGCTTCAAAAGTTTGAACACTGAAGAAACCTAAGTGAACAACAAGAGCACCACTAGAGATTAAGTTATATGCTGTAGTACTTAATACAGGAAAATAGACATCAATTTTTGATTTATTTCAATGATTGTATTAGTCTATTATAAATAAAACTATTATGAATAAAATTATTTGATTTATAATTTTTCTTGTGATGGTTTTTGATTTACATAGCCTGTGCTTGAATGCTTTATTATTGCTATGGATGTTTATGAGATATTTGATTTCTGTTTTATTACCTTGATATTCGATCTCATAATGTTGTGAACCCTTATGGTTTGGGTGACTTTTTGATTTAGCAGGATTAAGTTCTAGCCCATGTTGGTAGGCTTTATCAAAGGATCATGAGGGGTTCTGATAGAAACAATATGTGAAAAAGTCACAATATGTCGGTTTTGGTTTAGCATAAAAGCATATGTGTTTCAGGGGTTTTCAACTTTTGCTTGCAATTGTTAAAAACGGTTTTCAACCTTTCTCTGGTAAATGTTGGTTGTTGTTATTCTTTTGTTTTGCATAAGGATGACAACATAATGATATTTCGCTATCAATTCTCCATGGAAGAAGATGCAAACATATTGGAGAAGTGGATGCGAAATTTGAGGTAACAATCTTGTTAGTTAATTTTTTTTCATGTTTAAGAAAAGCCTGATTTTATTTCATATATTTATTGCTTTTGCTTAACAAAATTTCGGTACAATTGATGTTTTATTCCATGATGTGTGTATGGATGTGTGTGATTCAATTGTTTCCGGTTAAGAAAAACTATTGTTATCTTGCTTTATTTTGTGGTATCAATTGTTTAGGCTTACAAAATTTCGGTGCAATTGCGGTGCTATAATGTCTATGTTGTTTCAATTGCTTCCGGTTGAGGTGAATAATTATGCAAGTTGATTTATTTGGTTTGTATGAATTATTTATGGCTTAACGAAAGAAAATGTTTACGGGATGAGTTGTTTAGTCCAATTCGATTCCAGATAAGAGAAACTAAGGTTATCTTAGTTAGACTTATCAAAGTGGGGGTTTCGGTTATTCAAGTCTAATCGAATGCCTTAACAAGAAATACTAGTTAACTAACCTAGTACTTGTCTTGTTTAAAAGTGAAAGGTCTAAGTTATATGGATAATTAGAACCTGATGAGAAAAATAGAGTTATCTTTATTTTGGTCTTATCGAACGAAGCGGTTGTATTTGTACAATCGGTTTAGCAAAGGAACTAAGGTGCGTTGTTATTTTTTGGTTTGCTAAACTAAATTGGGAAAATTGCTTCGGGCAATTATTTCCTTGATAACATATCAAAACAAATTACTTTGTAGTTTCAGTTTTGATATTGGTTATCAAAAATGGTGTGTGGAACCCTCGTGCTTAACTCTATAGGTTTGCAAGTCTATTTTGAGATTTGTAAGATTCTTTTCGGTTTATCCTTTATTTTTTCGTTTCTTTGTCATTTTGTGACAAAATGGGGAGAAATATATGGAGTAAACAAGTGATACTGGCATTGATTTTATATTGATTGGTATCACTAAGGAAAAGGATAATTGTGCTTAAACGTTTATCTAACGAAAGAGGAAAAGCATAGACTAAGGGGGAGTAGCATATCATATTAATTGGTATAACAAAGACGTGCGGATTGATGAAATCTATCTATCTCACCTTTAGGGGGAGTATTAGCTTTGTTATTATAATGTCAACAACGACATTTAAGGATTGAATGTATACAGGTTATTGTGTTGTTGAATTCGGGAATCAAGCGTATGTGTAATGAATTCTTGTAATTTGTTTATCCATATGATTGTAAGAGTTTTGTCACTAAAATTTACAAAGGGGGAGATTGTTAGAGCATAGCTCGGTTGAACCCACCAAGCGTTGGTATGTCAAGTTTGGTTGTCATATTTTAGTGAATCAAAACTCATGTTAAGAGTCGCTTGATTATGTACTAAAGTCAACTTCGTATAGGTTAGCTTGAAAGTATTAGGATATGAGACATTACAAGTATTGCGAAGACTTGAAGAAGTGAATAAGTAAGAAGCTACAACGACAACATCATCCTTCCACTTGAGGTTTGTGATATTTGACTTGAATTGTTTCATTCCCTAACGTATCTTTCAAGTCGTGCATATTGAAAACAAAACTGCGAAGCATGGACACTTTAAATAGACATAGTATTAAGGAATACAATACGAGGTTTATTGCTTAACCAATAAACTTTGTAGATAAGACATCGACATAATCGTTTGAATGCTATTGTGATTATGTATGGGTATGAGGTGAGGATTTCATCATAGGAAACAATGTTTATACATGTGTTTTGAGGAAGTAAGTTCATAAACTTGTTTATGAATCGAAAAGGAAATCGCCAGGCGTTATTGGTATTGTTATTCATTGCATATCTTGTGAACAACCAATATGTGTGATTTAGTATAACCTCTCATGACTTGTTTGTGTTCTTGGTAAAACTATTCACAAAGGCCTGACTTATGTATTGGTATGACTTTTATTAGTGAAACCGATCTTAAGTAATCACCTGAGATGGTATGATCGAGTTTGTGATTTGTGTTTGACCAACTCTAGGTAAAGGGGAACCGATCCTATGAAGAGGTGCAACACGTCACAAAGGGGAATCGATCCTTGTATGAGGTGCAACAAGTTTTTAGCAGAAAGGGGAACCGATCCTATGGACATGTGCAACACGTTTTTAGGTAAAGGGGAACCGATCCTATGGACATGTGCAACACATATAAGTTAGATACCATATATAGGTGGGGAACCGATCCTAGTACCTAGTCAACCGAATTTTGGGAAGCTAGTGTGACTATGCACAGTATTCACATGGAGGTAGAACCGAAACTTATTTTGGTAGAACCATTAAACCCATGATTTGTGATTGAGTATTTCTTGATCAATCGCATAGTTCTTGAAAGTCAGATGAACCAATTCTAAACTTGTTTGGAAGTGTGGCAAATCGGTTTGAAGGTTGTAAGTATGAAAGAGGACTTACAAAGTAAGGATGTCGGCATACTTTGAACACGTGCAATAATGTTTATCTTTTATTGTTCAAAGTTATTCCTTAATAGCTACAGGAAGAAAATCCTAGGATCGAAACATAAATAAGTTAAGAATATTTTATTTAGGGTTTTTAATTTTATTTTAGGAAAACGAGAATTAGTAATGTGCATTTACTAGTTGAGATTTTCCAAAGAGATTTTCGGTCAATATTTTGGACAGAGCATTTCCAAGAATTATGGAAACCGAATTTGGAATATATTGAATATCTTTGAGAATATTTTCGGTTTTGGAAATTCCTTGGTGTCCAAACTTCCTTGTCTATAAATACTTGAAGTTTGCATTTCTAGAAAACTAATCCTTCGTGACAACAAACATCCTCTGTTGTGTTGTTACTGGTGAAGCCGCCTATTCGGAGAGGAGAGTAACCTAATTAGGCGAAATCTCTGACGGCCGCTCAGTTTAAAGTCTTCTTTGGGATTGAGAAGCTCTATTAGTACCGTTGGTGGGAAACTAGATAATTGCGGTTTATCTTGTGTTTTCGATTGATTTGATTGACTAACGGTGGTTGAACTTTGATTGCACCTAGTTTGTTTATGCTTGAGAATCTTCTCTTCTGATATAAGATTCACTCAAACTAGATCGAAGTTTCGACAGGGATCTTTAGACTGTTGTTAGTTCTAAAGACGATCTTGTGATAATCCATTGTTAACAGACTTCGTTTTGTGCGTGATTGATCACAAGAGATTCAAGTTGTTGTGTGCAGGTGTTTATTGAAGATCTAAGAAGATTTGAAGACAAAGAATATATTGAAGATTTCTGATTTGGGGTTCATAATCTTTGGTGTGGACAATACTTGTTTCGGTATAAGAGGATCCAACTATAATCGGTTTATTCTTGTGATAGATTGGATTGATTAGTTGTGTAGATCGGCATCAATACAATTCTTTGTGATTAAAAGTATTGATTGAAAAATCTTAACAATTACCTTTGGTAGTTGAACATAAGATAGATCTAAGAACCTGACGAAGGAGTTTATTGAGATAAACAGAAGAGCCTTTGTCGAACTCACATCACTTGGTTGAAGAGAGTTGATACCAAACAGATTTGTTGTTCCTTTACTGTTTGGAATACGAACCAAAGGAATTGTTCCAAGTACGTGACTTATTCATAAGTTGGAGGCGTGGGAATACAGACAAAACTAGGTGAACTATAGGTTTAGTTGCTTGCTCTCAACTATACGAAGTTGGTTTTATTTTGTGTAGCGACTTAATCCTGAGAGTATTCAATTCTGGACAAGGTCCCGGGGTTTTTCTGCATTTGCGGTTTCCTCGTTAACAAAATCTTGCTGTGTCATTTACTTTTGTTTTCCACATTATAATTGTTTTATTATAATTAAAGTAAATTACACATACGTTAATTACTATTTACTTGATAAGCAATCCTATTGTGTTTGGTTAAGTCCGAACATTTTTATCAAGTAAACATACTTCGTTGTTGTATTGTCTCGATCTCGTATCCATAGACGATCACACGAAGTGTGAACCGATTAGTTGCATTGTCTCGACTCAGTCCAGAGACAATCACTTTCGGAGAAAGGACTTATAGGTAGGAAAAGTTTTAGCTTGAGGTATATTTGGGTACCCTCGCCTTTTCAACTACCATATCCAAAATGAACTCAACAAGTTTTCTACATAAATAAAAGATCTAAAAAGCGCAAACTTGGAGGAATGTGAATAAACCTAAATAAGAGGGAGGCTTGGGGTTCAGAGATCTCCATACCTTCAGTTTAGATTTATTAGCAAATTCAGCATGGAAACTATGTTCAGATGATACTTCAATATATGCTAAGTCTCTCAAAGCTAAATATTTTCAGGATGGTCAAGTTTTCAATCTCAGTGCATGGTCTTGGATAAGTATTTCTTCTGAACTGAATTTCATTCAAAAGTACAGTTACTGATATGTGGGAAATGGGAGGAAAATATTATTCTGGAAGCATAGGTGGATTCCAGACTTGGCTAACCCTCCTAGTCCAAAACAAGGTGTCACCAACCATTCTCAGTTTATATATCTTTATTATCTTTTTAATACAAGCTGTGCTTCTTGGAATATAAGTCTCATTTTCCATTTGTTTGAGCATGAAGTTGCAAGATTGATTCTCAATATTGCAATTCACCAACAATATGAAGACAAGCTATTATGGACCTTAAAAAAGAATGGTAAATTTTCAGTAAAATCGACTCACTGGAAAATGTTTGAAGAATCAAATATTAACAACTCAGTTGGTGATAGAATGAAAATGATTTTAAGAACTTACTAAAGGTACCTACAATTCCTAGAGTAAACCAATTTCTGTAGAAGTGTGTAAAAACATCCTCCCTACTAGAGACAAGCTGGTGAATGTGATTCAACGATAAGCTACATGCAAAACAAATTATGGAAGACGACATAAATATACTATATGGTCAGCTAGATGTGACACAATGTTTCAAAAGAAAGTTTTTACTCCATATCAAATCATTCACAACTGCAGGAAGAACATTTCAGAACAAGAGACAAGACCAAAATTGAGTACTTCTGCTCAGACAAGAATTAACAGAGAAAATATTCACTGGTTTCCACCTCCAATGGGTATTCTTACTGTTAATTGTGATGGCGGTTTTCATAATCTTACAAAATCTGGTGGCATTTTGCAGGGAGACACATGAGCTCAAAATGCATCAACTTAGCAGCTGACAGTCCAGAACATGCAGAGTGTAAAGGATTTTGGGAGGCAACAAGGTGGGTGAAAGAGTTAGGAATGGAGGCAGTGCACTCTGAACTGGATTTTGAACTGGTAGAGGATACAATAAACAATGAAATTGGAGACTAGACAATATAATATTATCTCTTGGCAATGTTACTACAATATAATATTATCCTAGAGATCAAAGAGTTTTTTAAATTTTACAGCTCTTGGAAATGTTACTACGTGACAAAAAAGATGAATAAGGTAGCAGATATTCCATCAAAGTTTGCTAGAGTAGACAGAATTACTAGAGTTCGGTCTGAAATCTCTCCAAGCATTATTAATGCTCACTAGAGTTTGGTCTGAAATCCCTCCAAGCATTATTATTACTCACTAGACCGCTGGAGGATAAATCTTTTGAAAACTATCCGGTTTAATCTAAATCATTTGTTTGTTTTAAAAAAGAGAAGAAAAAAAAAGATGATGTTCTTCTGCAACTTTCAACGACAGTACATACATAATTAAAGGGCACATCGACAAAGTGCCCTTTCTCCGACCTTTCCACCACACCTGGATTAAGTGCCAAAATTTAATGCTCCAATAAAATGGACTCATCAGGTGTGGTTCCATGTCTAGCGTTTGTTTCAAAAAAAAAAAAAAAAAGACTCTGAACCTGGTAACCCACCCAGCCGGGTTCAATTCTCGATGGAACCTATTCTTGTTACTTTCTTTTTTTTCTTTTTCTTTTACCATTTGGTCTAGAAGTTCTTTTCTTTTACCATTTGGTCTAGAAGCTACTGAGGACCTACACCAAAGTCTAACATTAATTTCATCTACTTGATCTCAGCTTTTCGAGCGAAGACCTACTATCGCAATGGAAAGTAAGGGATTAATGATCAAGTGAGTTCAAATCTGGTGTCATCTCATGAGCTAACCAGCTTGACAGCTTCTTTCTTGTACAATGTAACTAGGCCTCACACTGTCTAGCCATTGCACTGTATGGGAGAGGTGATGTAGATATGGATGAACCGGCCACCTGACCTGCTACCTCAAATGCCTGGTTCCACAAAAGATATGAAAGATCAAAAGCCACACATCAAATGACTAAATCTATTACCAAATGAATGCCATAGTATGCAATCTACGCAATCAGCATTAAAAAAAGCATAAAAAAGCATGTAATATGTGAATGTAGATCAGCATAGGAGATAAGTGATCATACCGATTACATTAACTGCCCAGCACTTATGATATGAGGCAAGGACGAGTTATTAAGCGCTCTAGGCATAGTGCTGGAATAATTACGTACTGATGATTCAGTAGCTGCATCATCATCCACAGTAGAGTTTGCTTAAAATTCCTGCTCGTTTCATCAAAAGCAAAAAAATCATAAACACTTGTATTATTATTAACGCTTTCAAATAGGTCCAGAAAGCTGACAGGGATCATAAAGCATACCTCATCATACGAAAAGGATGAGGGCCATTTGATTCCTTGGTAAGGGATGCCATTTGAAAGTGGTCAAAGTCGAGAATTGACCAAGGGCTAGAGAAAAAGGCTTCATCAGGAGTGAAAAATTCAGACAACTGTACGGTCCACTTGAAAGTACAAATATAACAATTTTCAGTACATTGACAATATCCATACCTTGGTCAAACAAGATAGGTTCTCCACTAACATGTATAACCTTGGCTTCCCTTAACTCAAATAGTGTGCGTGATGCAGCTTCAGCCTTCATGATCTGTTGCGGATCTAAACTCTTTTAATAAGTCTGCTTGAGGTTTATGCACAGTTGCAGGTCACCACCATTGCTCAGATATCGCTCACCTAATTTCGTAGGAAATATTAAAATTAAAATTTAGCAGAAAGAGCAAAGAGACAGTAAAATAGATATGTCAAACTAGAATACCCAACACAAAGGAAACTTGCACTGATACAGGCCACTGAAGTAAGAAAGTCATTTAGGTTCGGTATTTGATATTCCTTGCTGAAAACATTAGTATAGTTGTTGCTAATGTAAAAAGCAACCTTTGGCACGAAGGGGGCAACATCTCTGCTAACGAAATTCAAAATAAACAGATCAATATTTACCCCAAGCAAAGCAAAAGGTTCCTCCTCGCTATGAGATTCTCAAGCTGCTTACCATAATTAGGATCCAGGGATATTTTCTGGAAGAACCGGACGACAATGTTGTCAATAGAGTTCTGTGACATCAAATATTCAAGCCAGTGAATGAAAGATCATACACAATTTAGAGTGCATTCAAATGATGGATAGGAATCAAGTTAAATGAGGTACTACAAAGGTAAATATACCTTAGGGGGCGTGAAGAAATAAGTGTTAAGCTGAAAGCAAGGCTATAGCTTCAAAATTGGAAGCCAAATTATCTGAAAGACTGGCTTGCACCCAATAAGAAGAAAGCCACTGAACTGTTTGATCTTCACTTACAACAAATTGGAGGGAAAATTGATTCCTGAAGTAACCTTCAAACACCTTCACTCATACACAGGATACATGAAAATATCAAATGAGAGCTTACTGCCTCTTCTTCAGATACTAGTGTTTGGGCGTTGTTGTCCGGCAGACTCGACCGACGCTTGAAGACTCTTCTTCAAATGCCTACACATGTCACTGAATATTCCAATGTCTGGGACTATAGCTTGTGGGCTTAACTGCTGAGCCAAGGCTGATACAATCTGAATCATATTCTATTAAATTTAGTTTGAGGATCATATGCGACATTATTGTGGTCTAGATGGCAAATGATAGCAGTTAAAGTTAGTTGTTGATTCCTGAAGATGCAAACTTTAAGGGGAAAAAAAAAGGGATCAGTAGGATCTTTGAAAAGATGTTTAGCTAGACAAACTCTTTTAAGAGTTGATTTCCTCAAAGTTCCCAAAGAAAAGGAAACACAAGGATTACTAAATAGAAGACAACAACAATGAGAAGCAATTCAAGAATCCGAACAGTGTCTGTCTTCAGAAACAACATTCATGAGATGGTAGGGTCAGATAACATACTGTAGAAGGTACGGCCAAATGCACTTACATTTGGTTTCCACAAAACAGTAAAACTGATTTCCAAAGCATTCAACTGACAAAGATACACGGGAATGTTTTAAGGGTACTAGGCTTACATTTTCCCCTTTCATATGCACACCAATTTGTTATAGGCCTCCGTAATACATTAATAACTTTAATGTGCTCATTTTCGCAATTCTTTGTAGATCCTTGTTCAAGATATTTGACAATCTGCAATAAATAGCAGTGAATAGGATTCAAATCAAATTGGTTACAATCAGATGTTGTTAAAAAGATTAATGATACCTTGTTGAGAGAGAACTATCTTTCTTTCCTGGACGGGGCCTCATGTTCATGTGCCTTGGACTAACACTAGTAGAAACACCTGCACCAGCTCTTCCTTCACATCTAACTACTTCATCAACCCAGTTATGATTTGGTTACAATGAGATGTTCTTAAAAAGATTAATATAAGATGTGAATGCGAAATGGGTTCTTGGCAATGACAGCGTAACTTAACAAATTTTCTTTCACTTGGAGGACCATCTTACAAATTCCCCTCACTTCAAGTGCTAAAAAAAACTAGTTAGCCAAATGCATTACAGAAAATTAAGCTACAGGGCAAAGGTCTTGCAAGAGATTTAGGGAAGATGGTTAACCCAATTTCAAGTGTTTAGCAGGTAAATAACTTTTGGAAGTTGAAATCACAACATTTGGGAGATTCAGCACACAATGAGAAAAAGAAAGAAATCATATTAAACAAGTAAAGATTACAGATTTACAAATTAAGTGGTTAAGAGATGATAACCAGTAGAAAGGGTTTAAGTTTTGGGTGGATCACCATCCCGACAATCAATTCTAATAGATATAGAATTACAGCAAGTGAGATTGAGAGATATTGGGAGTGTTGGAGAAGGAGAAGCTTCAACATCAGTGGAGGAGTTTGTGTCTGATTCTTCTTCAACTTTCTTTGAGCACCACCACTTCAAAACAGCACCAGTTGTTGGTCCCCCTAGCACAAAACCTACAAAAACCATCCAACCTTTCCACCTTGAATTGATTTCAACCTTTCCCGTTGAGTCGAGAGAAACAGTAATGGTTTCGTTGTTTTCCTTCCCTGTAGATGTTTTATCATTTATTTAGGAGGGTAGTGGAAAAGGTAGAGTTTTTATTGGGAGGGGTAGAAAAGGTAGAGTTTTTATGGTGGTTTTTAACCCCATGATGTTTGATAGGAGCGCCTGGTGGTTTTGGAACCAAACAGGAACATGATGAGCAAACCAAACAGAGAAATACCAAGAATTAAGAGGAGAAGGATGATTTTAGAAGATGAAGCCATTGATTTGAAGAAGGTGTAAGAAGAACTGTAAATTATGATTATGAAGATGAAGAATAGAATGATTATGTTAAAGCAGCAGATGAAGATGAATATGAAGAATAGAATGATTATGTTAGAGCAAGCAGATGAAGATGAATACGAAGAGAATAATGATTTTACGGGTAAGACGCGCGCTTTATATATATAGCCGTTTGATTTTTGATTTGAATTTCTGGGTTTCCAAATATGAGAAAATTATAGCCGTTTTAGCCTAGTTTCTAAATATCGATTACTATCTCATATCTAGGTTTTTTTTTTTTTTTGATATGAATGGGGTTTTAGTTACAATCAATTCCTATTTCTGTTTGTTGGTTTGGGTTTGGGGTTTTGGGTACTAAAACCTAGCTTTCAATTTCTTATAGTATTGTTAATGAATTTGAATGGTGGTTATGTAGCTTGGAAAGGAGAGAGGAACCAAGAGCAAGAGCAATTACAATTACTAGTGAGGACATAGCTGAGGCTGAGAGAAAGCAAGCAGTGGCTAATGATCTTCTTGAAATTGAGAAGAAAATTCTTCTCCTACAACTGAATGGTAAGGTTTGTTTCAGCTCCGTGTTTAATTCATGCTGTTTTCTTCTTCTGTTTGCTTATGGAGTGAAATCTGTCGGTAATTTGTGGAGTGAATCATCTCATTGTGAAAATATTGGAGATTTAGGTGAGGTTTGAGCTGTGAAATTGCAATTAACCGTTCATTTAAGATTGACAGCAAGACTATCACCTAGTTATTGAGCCACATTAACATGTAACTTAGCAATTAGCAGAATCAGAATTAAAGTTAAGCATGAGCCCATCTATTCAAGGTTTCCATGAACTCATGTGAACTCATAAAGGACTTTAGCTCTTAAAACATTTGAGCCTTATTTCAAGAGTTCCCACTACACCAGCAGGTAAAGCTTCTAGAGCTACTAAGAATTGTATGCAGAGAGACTTACACTTTGAAATCAACACGTCCAATTGTAACATATTTAGCAAGATAAGCTCTTGGATTATGCGCCGATTAAGCTTCGAAATTCATTGTTCACGAGATAAAGATCAAAGTAAACTTATGTGTTTTCATTCACGGACGACTTATATGCATCGGGGCTTTGTAATAGATTAAATGTTTGAATTGTTGGATGGATAGCAGGAAAAGATTTTGTAATGTGGGTTTTATCTATGAAGTTTTAATTTCTATGAGAAATTACTGTTTCGAGCTTGTTTCCATGAATTAAACTACTCGTGTATTTTGATCATGATGAATGTTTAGGTTATTGCAAATGTGAGCTAGGAAAGAATGTGCTTCATGTAATTTAGAACCGTGTCTAATTCTTGCTCAGTGTTAGAGTTGGTACATATCATTGAAGGCCTCACTTTCCTTTCAAGAACAAAAAGGAAGAACATGGTATGTGCATGTATGACTAATTGTGAGTCCGTGACAAGGTTCCTGTTATATGAGCTAGGGATAACGACACGGATACCATCTTGTTAGCAAAACATAGTAGCACTAGTACTTATTTCTTGTTGATTAGGTACACTTTAATTTGCGGCATAAGCATCAATAACTGGAAAAATTGTTTCCGACTGGCGAAATTACTGGGTCTCACTGTTCCGGACCTTTGGTTCATGCGTAGGTATCTAACTCTATATGGTGAATTACCTAACCCTTGTTGGCCTAGTCTTCCTAGTTTTCGTTTTACAGATACAGCTCATCTTTTAAATATAAACTGCGGTTTTGAGACATCTGCATTTTTTTTAATTTACCTATGCTTTGTTATTGTGAATGCATCCTTGTTCATAATGTATTTATTCAAATGTGTTAGGAAAACAGAAAAACTGAATATGAAGCATGCAAATGATTGTAACTGTTTGAGGCAGAGCAACTGCTATACTGTTGCTGGGGTAGATGTTGCCGAATGGTTTCACATGGTTACAATACTTTAACACATGCTTTATCTTCTCATTTTGAAAAAAAAAAACATTATCAGCAAGTTTATGTCATCTGTCTGGCTTTTTCCAGGAAGCTGTAGATATTGTACATGTTAACAAGAAGGATCAGGAGACTGTGTACAGCAGTTTTATGGCTTGGGAACATCTCCTTTGGTGGTGGCTAAAGATAACCACGTTGAGCATGTGGCGATGAAGGTAAAAGTTTTATTAGAAGCCCAACGAGACAGTTTCCTTAAAAATGTGCCTTATGTAAGAATTTAAAGGTAAAACAGGCTTCATAGGTCGAATTCTTTCACTAAGATGAATATGTATTTGTTATGGTGATAACCGTTGGTTTAAATGCACCCAAATACCCCCTACATGATTGGAAATGATACGTAAAATGCTAGAGCTCGACCTTCATATAGTTTGTGCATGGTAGGTTTCAGTTTTTGGCAGGTCATAGGTGTGTCACAGTATTTGACTGAAACCAGGAGTAACATGCCCTATTAAATTTTAGTCTCTCATTTCAATATTTTATTTATAGAATATTGAGAAACAGTTAGAACCACTACATCCTTACACACAATCAAAATGGGAAATTATTTCCTTGTGCTGTATCTATCTATTTGAGAACCAGAAGCAGAACCATCAAAATGAAAGTCCCAAAAGGACCACCTTTTCGTCTTTTTAGTGAAAATTGCACCTGAATTAGGTTGTACTATGAGCTTCATAATTTACCCTCATTACTTGTTTTAAGTATGCGGATAATTTTTTGAGTTGTGAAATTAGCTCTGCATTGCATCCCCATTATTCAAACTAGCTAAAGCTAGAGAGAAGCATATTTCATGTTGTCTGATTTAGATTGACCATAGAAAAGGCTAAACTGAACAAGCTGCACTGCTTTGTCCATTATAAAACAACAAAAGACACAACAATGGATAAATTGTTGTTATTAGGTATATTACCCCCACATCCCATCTTTCTTAAGATTATGATACATTACTGCTCAAGTTTCCAGGATTTAGGTGATAACACGTTGGTTTTGTTTGAATAATCCCTTGCCTCTATTATGTCCATGGCATCTTAAACAATAACAGCCTTTTTTTCTCAGACTCCGTAACTGTACCTCTTAATGCTTTACCTCTAGCATGTCTAGGGAATCATCAATAATGTGATATCTTATTAACTTGTTGTCGTTTAGATCACAACATTTTCAATACACAAAATTGGTAATTAACCCAAAAAGAAAAATTCCTAGGGGTAAAAGATGAGTAACATTTGATACTGTTTAAATACCCAAGACTATAAAAGATGCCTTTCTAATATCCTCAGTTGGGTATTACACCCATAAATTTATTTTTTAATAAAGTTAAATGCTACACAATGGACTAAAATGTCCTTTGATCGATGTCGTATGCGTCAAAAATAATTACACTTTCTTACTACTCAAAATAGATAATGAAGCAAGGGCAAGAAAGGATCGTTCCCACAAAGAGGATTTAGGTTGTCAATATGGTTTGGTTTCCTAAAGGTAACAAGGGGGTTTTCTGATTTTTATAAACTAAGTTATACTAAAAACAAATAAAGTAAAGGAAACATGCAAATCAAGATATAAAGATATTGGTTAAGGATATCGTTTTCATTCACTAACATGTTCTTGTCTTAATAACTAGAATTGATATTTAATCTCTCATTATCAAAAGCCCTAGGATACGTTGATCGCAAGTATATCCGTAAATCTCCTCTTGTCATCAACAAACACATTAAAAGATGCGAATATGAATTCTATCTAAGAGAACAACCTAACGTGTAAAAGCACTAATCAAGTTTAATTCCCTAGATGCATTAAGTTTTATGAAATCAGGCCAATCAAAGCAATCGAACGTGTAAAACCACTAATCTGATTTAACAAAGGTTATGATTCACGTGTGACTACTAGGATGCATCACTACAAGCAATATTCACAATTATGCTACTTGCAATCAGAAATTTATCACTTTTGCGTATAATAAACTCTAATCTAGCAATAAAGATGAAAACAAACTCAATCGATTCGCGACTCGACTAAACAAGCATTCAAATCATGTAACAATATTAATGGTGAATCATAAACAATAATATTGAGACAAAACTAATATATCAAACAAGGATTCATGTTATGTGAAATCCAACTAATCCATAACCAATGATAAAATTAAGTACTCATGTTAAAGGAGTTCATCACAAGAATAAAAAGAAGTTTCATGTTTCTAAACCCTAGAACAAAAGTAGAAGCAGTCTCCCTAATGGAGATATCCATATGAGGAAAGAAGGGTTTTCTTTTATACCCCAAACTAAGTTTTCCAAATTCCAGTCATATCACATCCCCACACGCACAATTACTATTCAGGCCTTTCAGATCCCATAAGCCCATTAAGTTGTTAAGCTTGTCAGTCTTGTAGAACTGACAAGCAACTCCAGCCCATTCAATGCTCTCCATGACCAAGGCCAACTGAAGCAAGTCTCGGCTATAAACACAACTCATTCAGGAACCAGTACTAGATAAATCTTCTGTTTTAGTTACAAGACCACCTGCACTTCAACAGCTTACTCACTTCACAGCTCCACCAGACTTTCTGTAGCTCCAGCTGCAACATCATCTCATTACCACCGTCACTGCCCAGATTGATCTCCGAACATGCATCTGTAACATAGCTAGTTGACTGAACACCAACACATCACCCTTGTTCTGCACCACCATGACTCAGCCATCACAGCTACAACATTAGCTCTTCCTTGTAAACTGCATCGTCTTCTCTATTTCAGGTTCATTCTAGCTACAATAGCTTAGACCAAATCACTACCAGAAACCCATTACAGCTTCCCTGCAGCGGCAACATCTAAGTCATTCACTGCCTTCGATCACCAAGACAGCATTACTATTATCTGCAGCTCCATTTCAGTTCAAACTTCACACCAACCGCAACTGCCATCACCAGCTGTTGCTTCCATCTTTCTTCTTTGACTTCACAGCCATTCCATTAAACCTCAGCTCATAAGGCTTGAGATTTACAGCCTCAAGAACTCGATCACAACATCATTTACTACTGCAGCCGCATCTCCAGCCTCTCATTATAACATGTAACCATTTTATCACTAGCAGAACCCACTTCCAATTCTCTGCCAAATCTCAATTCACCAAACCCAGTTGTAAAATCGTATGAACTCCTAAAACCCCTCTTTAATCTTCACCATTTCTCAAGATTCAGTGACAGCAGACTTTGTTTCCTTCCAGAATTCAACCTAAAACCCATATGTTCAAATCCAACACGGTATCAGTACCAGCACATTCGAATCCCTGTAATTCCTAACATGCATCTATCAACTGAACTCCACCAACAGCAAAACTTCATCTGAATCTCCATCATAAACAACAACATCTCCTAATTGTATTCGAATTCAAACACAAACCCTTGTTTCAATTTCACCAGATCCCCTTTCTGATTTAACTCCACTCATCACTGATTTCTACCAGCAACAACTCAATCTTCTCTGTCTCTCTACCATCGATTCAACACTCGAATCCTTCTCAGCTTCAGTCAACATCAGCACCGTTCTTCTTCATTCTCGGTTACAAACTACCATCAATTTCCTCACTGACTGCAGCTGTCTGAACTTGGGGAAATAAACGAATGAGAAATTAAAAATCAGGGTTGGGTGTAATGACATTGAAGTGGTAGTTGGGTGTAATAACATATAGATAGATATTGGCACCGTCCCAGTGGATAAAGGCATCCACAGTCCATACAAGGCTTGTCGGTTCCGAATAACCGACAACCTAATTCTCTGTTCAGCTCATCTGTTAGTTATGAGGAACTGACAGTCTACTCTTCCCCTCATTTGCTACATAACCTTCGCTGGTGCCAAGGACCACTCGCCCGTGAATTGGCATTTTTTCCCTTTACGCTCCAAATGAATGATTTTTCCTTCTTTTGCTCCTAACGATTCCATTGCACCTAATAAACTCAAAAGCAATCATAAGATACATAATTTACAAGAAAACTCGCAAAGAAAGCATAAACAATAGATAAATAACAAGATGTTTACAACACCTATCAAATTGCCCCATACTTAGACTTTGCTAGTCCTCGAGCAAATCAAAACAAAACAATTCTAAAACATACATACAACTCCGTGTCGTCGAGGCTACACTCACACTTAGCATGTATAACAAGCCTTTGAACCCCTAGGTGTCCCTAGGGGACGAGTTATAGTCTCGTGAGGGTTTACTAGAGATATACCCACAAAACCTACTTTTCCAACTTACAAGTTCTCCGAAATTATAGCATCCAACGCGCTAAGAAGAAATAGAAATTCTGCACACTAGTAATAAGAAGTTAGACATATATATGAACACAATCTCATCCTTAAAAGTTGAGAGAGAAATAACCATCCCTTATCGAAAGAAATTCGGGTTCGGAGTGATCGAAAGTCTCGACTCTGCCTCACAAGAAAGGATTTTATGAAATTGCTCTCAATAATAAACAACTTTTTATGGGTCACACATGTGTCCACGTAGGAATGAAGAGAGAATCATGTGACACGTTGAATAGTAGGAAGGCCAAACCCTCTGAATTGTTTTGAAAACCCACATCTTTTATTCATTTTGAAAACACTTTTTTCTGACGATCTCTAGGAAAGGAAATCAAACACTTAACGAAGGTGGGAATATATTTACTTACCTCGTTATCCGTTCGACGTGCAGTTAACACCACTCTCACAGCATCCATAGAAACGTCTTCGGTCTTCAATCCTTGTCTTCATCTTCGTCTTCGGTCTTCAACTCTTGATGATGAAATCTTGAACTTCGTAGAATCTTGACAATGTGATTCTTTCCTCTAATTCCTTGTTGCTTGAAACTTCATTATGAATATTTCTTCTTCCATCGGCTTTATTGAAAGAATACAAAACTAAAAATGAACTAACAAACCAAAATATGATGCAATGATTTATTTTTTTTGTAAGAAGCAAAATAAATAAAGTAAATACAAAATTAAAATAAACAAAATATTAAAACTAATGATGAACCTAATAAATTTTCTCTTGTCTTTTTTTTTTTTTTAACAAGGGACCTAGCATAATGATGACCATGTCCCAATTCTTTTTTTTTTTTTTTTTTTTTTTTTAAACAAGAGAAAATAATACAAATACAAAATAAAGATAAAATAAAAATGCAAGTTGTTGATGGTGGTTTTTAATTCAGGGCTAAATTTGTAAAACCCTGCATTTAAATGTGTCGTCACTCTGTAAAGAAACGGAGCCATGTAAAAGTGACGAGTGTTCAACCTCTTCCCTGGCACATTTATTGAGCAACTCAATATATTCACATGAAATTTATCCAGAATGGTGCATGTAGCAACAATCCCAGATATTCTGTAAATTTTAGCACATTGCCTGTATTATTCAGTTAATATAAGTTTCCTTGAATGCTTTCTGTGCTGTGTTCCCCGGCTGAACCCTTAATATTGATGTGGCATGACAATTTGTGTTCACTCGCAGCAGAGTAGCACGAATTTCCAAGTATCAAGGTTAAGGTCCTTGCATAAAAGTATTCAATCGGAAAGCATACTGCTCTCTGGAAAATAAACTTAAAAAGAACTCTGTGTCAACACATAGAATTCAATCAATTTTGGGATAATTCACAAGATTCAGATATTATCCTAAATAATTTGCAAAAATTAGGGTTTCGCGCCATGTGCAGTATATTAGACCTCGCCTGTCGAAATTAAGCCTAGGCGAACTAGGCAATTAATCCGCCATGGATTAGTAGGTACAAAATCCTACCAAAAATTAGAAAACAAGGAATAAAAAGAGCCACGGAATAAGAGCAGCAACAAAGGGAGGTGTGGCCATGCCATAGACTAGCCGACGCCACTTGCAAGTGGCCACACCCCATGTTGCTCAACCGGCCCCTATTTCCCATCGACCAATCAGGTCGCTTTAAATCCGCCACACACACACCAGAAGTGTGGCCACGCCCATGTTTGGCTGGCCCCTCTTTTTGATCGACCAATCATGTCGCTCTAAACCTTCCACAGTATTAAAAGAGGCAAAATTGCGCCAGATGGTCACAATGCCAAATTGGCTTTCCAAAGTCGCGTCAGTACGCTAATTGGCATGCCGAACGTGCCATTCCGCTCCGACATACTAGTAACATGCCGAACATGCCATTCCTCGCCAATATGCTAATTGGCATGCCAAACATGCCAAACGTGCCGCTTTGCCACAGAAGCATGCCGAACGTGGCAACGTGTCATAAATAGCGCGCCAATGTGCTAACCCACTTCTTGTTCGTGGCCAAACACCATAACATATTCCAATTAGGGTATTTTAAACACGGCTCTGCCTTAGTGTCATTAGTCGAAAATCTAATTTCCAGTCGTGGCCCAATTACGCTACTTTGGCCATACAACATGCCACGAGCCATGTGGGACCCGCCAAACCTTAAAAACAGCGACATTCTATAATCACCCGTGGCCATCATTGCGCATGTGGTTATTCCCATATTATGGCCAGCCATAATTCCTTTAATGTGTCCATGGCACCGATTGCATAAGGTGCCACCGTGCCGCGGCCATGCCACACGCGCTAATTAGGGTTTCGATATGCCAAACCCTAATTTAGCTAAAGTTGCCACGCCAACTAAATCAAGTAATTCTCCTAAGGCCTTAAGTTTGATATAGCAACAGGGCCAATGTTGCTGGAGCGATATTTGGGTCTAACACCAATATGCCAAAATAGCTGCCACGGCTACACCAGGAACCACTATGCCACTGGCATGCCGCTATATGCCACTACACCATTGGCATGTGCCAATGACGCCACTATGCTACCATCAGGCGCCAACAGAATGTGGCCATAATCAATGGCCATCCTTTCTCATGAGTTACGATCTCAGCCGTCCAAATTCGCCACAGAATTGACAGGCCTATGGCAAGTTTTGGGCGACTAACTAAGACAAACCAAATAGCATCACATGCTATTCTCCTGTGGCAAGTGTCCTGAATTTGACTTACCACACATAGCAACCTGCTACATGTTTTCCATGAAAACACTCGAGACATCAAACATGTCACAAACTGGGGGATGCTCATCAGGGTATTGGTCTGGCAGTTTACAACGTGCGGCGTGCAACAAGCCCATTATAAGAAAGTGTCAGAAAGTAGGGCGGTTAGTGGCGCCAAGAAGTTGTGGGTGTAAACTAACCAGTTTCCTCCATAGTGGGAACGTGGTTTCTGACAGTTACACATGACCCCACTTCTCCATCACTCAATCACTCCCACTTTCTACTAGATAAGGGTGCGTTCAATATTACTTGTATAAATAGGTTTTACCTATTTTCGACCAAACAACAAGTTTTTGGTGAGAACAACAACACAGTATCCAGAAAAATACCAAAGAACTGATAGCTTACATTCCGCAAGCCAGTTCCAAATTCTGATACAAGTCATAAAATAACCACACCTTCAGAATTAACCATTCTGGTCTCAACACCTTCTTCACTTCCCTCCCTAAGACCAACCCTTCTCCTTCACTTTGTGACCGAAGCAAGACTGAAACGACCATTTCTTGGTTTAGGCCAGGATTGTTGTTGATGGTGGATTTTAGTTCAGGGCTAAAATTGTGAAACCAAATTTATGCGCTGACATCCTGCAAAGGATAGCCACTGATAAAGTGATGAATACTTCTTCACTTTACTAATTCACATAGAATGGAGCATGTGGCAACAATCTCAGTATTCTGTGAATTAAATACACGAAATTCATCCAGGTTGGAGCATGTGGCAACAATCCCATATACCATGTGAATTTATAGCATTATTAATTAATGCATGACCAGCCTTGTATTTCCTGTACTCATTATCGGTGCGGCATGACGACTGAGTGTTGTTCTCAGCATAGCAACACGAACCTTCAAGCATTAATAATGAAGCATGTACGAAATACCCGTACAGGATGCAACTCTCGGTGTGTTATACTAGCCCGATTGAGCATACAACTCTCGGTGTGTTATACTAGCCCGATTGAGTATACATCTCTCGGTGTGTTATACTAGCCCGATTGAGCATGACGACTGAGTGTTGTTCTCAGCAAAGCAACACGAACCTTCAAGCATTAATAATGAAGCATGTACGAAATACCCGTACATGATGCAACTCTCGGTGTGTTATACTAGCCCGATTGAGCATACAACTCTCGGTGTGTTATACTAGCCCGATTGAGTATACATCTCTCGGTGTGTTATACTAGCCCGATTGAGCATGTTTGAACCTGGACTGTCCATATCAGTCTCAGAAACGATCACGACCATCCAACTTCACCAACATGATTGGATGACTTAGATTGAATCCATGACCCCAAGCAGGTATTGGAATATTCACTACCGACCCAACGCGGGTCCCGCATGGTCGGCCTCCCCAAAAGGGTGGCATACCTTGCCAAACCGTCCAAGCCAAAGCAGTACGGACGAAAAACCCTAAATTAGGGTTTGCGGTACATTACATGTGTCGCAAAACAGTCTCAACCATCCATCTTCGCAGGCATAGATGGAGGGTGTAGATGTAGATTCAAAGGGCCCAAAGTATGTCAACACAAATACCGTGGGCCCGCCTACATACATGACCGATCGGTCAGGACCAACTATAGTTGGTCATTCCAGTTCGTGCGCCCAAACAAGGCATGACGCACGGCCGGTGAAACCCTAATTAGGGTTTGAACATCACGAGCGTCCATTTTCTCCTGCACGAATGAAGGGTCCAGGATTAGACTAAGCAGGTCCGGTGCGTATCAACATGACCACCGTGGGCCCATCTATCTCCACACCCGATCGGCCAAGGCATATCATGCCTGGTTGACTCGATTCGCCCGAAATAGGCATGGTCACACCTCCCGATTGCAAACTAATCTCGACCACTCAACTTTGCCGGACAAATTGAGTGGCTTAGATCACGTTTCTATGGGATATTAAGGTATGGACGTATACACCAGCTCGCCGTCTGTATACCAGACTAATCGGCCAAGACCGACCAAGCTTGGTCGTCTTGAAACGCGCGCCCGAAGTTGGCATGATGCGCGACTTTTGCGGCACCAGATTTCTGTTGCAAATTGATCTCGACCACTCAACTTCGCCGGACAAATTGAGTGGCCCAGATTACACTTTCACGAGACAATGAGGTATGGGCACCTACACCGTCATGCCGTCTACACACATGCACGATCGGCCCTGCCAAAATCGTATCCCAAGCCTGGATTCGACCAAGCTGAAGAGTGATGCTTGCGCACCTCTTCAAAAACCCTAATTCCACTAACAGTCGCAGATGAGTGTCTCAAAGATCATCTCGTCCGTCCAACTTCACCGGCTTGGTTATACAGCCCTGGTCAGGAGTTAATTGGTCAGTGAGGCGTCATGGTGACCACCACCCGTCACTCTACCACACCATGTGGTCGGCCAAGGGAGGACTTGCTTGTGCAACCTCCAAACCATCACATGAAGTAGGCTAGACATGAGGCTATTTTGAGACACTCAAACAGCGATGCTTCATACATGCCGAATATACTCGATGCAGTATCTGCATAGAATACACACGATACTTCACAAGTATCGACTTCCTAAATAACTTAGTTATTTAATCTAGCATTACATGCTACTTTATGTGGGTCCCATGATCCACACACTCGAGACATCAATCATGTCACAAACTGGGGGATACATACTGGGGTATTGGTCTGGCGGTTTACAGCGTGCAGCGCATAACGCGTCATCACAAAAACGTGTCAGGAAGTCATGGACGGTTAGTGATGATTGGAGAAGTGGGCAAGACTGGTCATGTGACACCAACACACAACTCCACTACTCCATCACTCCACTTTCTCCACTTCCCACGAGATACGAGGGTTAGGCTTAAAGACTTGTATAAATAGGTTCTCCTCCCTATTTTCCAAACATGAGAGAAACAAGGCAAGTCAAGACAACAGAGGCAAGTGTTGATACAATCGTATTCAAACACCGGAAGTGATAGCTTACATCCTGCAAGCCAGTTCAGCTTTCTGATACAAGTCATACACAGCCAACACCTTCACAATCTCAACACCTTCTTCGCTTCCCTCCCTAAGATCAACCCCATCTGCTTCACTTTGTGACCGAAGCAAGTCTGGAACGACCATTTATTGGTTTAGGCCAGAGTTATACAGATTGATTTCTCGAATCACAAGTACTCCTGTGCAGTGCATTTGTTTAGGGTCTAGATTCATTTCTCATCCACACACCCAAAATTACCAAAATCGGCAGAAATAGTTTTCACCCATAAACAATTGTACAGATTGATCTCTCGAATCTAAAGTACTCCCGTGCAGTGCATTTGTTTAGGTTTAGATTTGTTTCTCATCCACACACCCAAATTTACCAAAACCAGCAGAAACAGTTTTTACCCATAAACACAAGTACAAAGGCCATGGTGTAAGTACTTTACCGCTCGATTCTTCACAACTTGTATGTCTCGATATCATAAACTTCTCGAACTGTCATCTTTATAATCTTCACTCTTGTACAATAGTCTTCAACTTGTAAAAATTCTGCTCCTTGTCTTGTTGCTTTACTTGAATTTGAAATCTGCTCATTTCTGTACCGTTGCTTGTAAACCTTGAACGTCTTCAACTTTCCTTCGTTGTGATGCTCCTCATGTTGATGATGGTGGTGTTTCTATGGACCTGTTGGTATAGAGAGAGATAAAGTGGATGGTGCTAACTGTGAACAAGATTACAAGTGGTATGTAAGTTAGCAATTCGATGTCACCATCATGATTGATAAAATAGCACTCAAGAGATCAAAATAGTGCTTCTATTGGTAGGAGGTTGGGTAGCTCACCATTCTACCCGGAATGTAGTTGAGCCCTAACAAAGTCTCACACCGATTAAGGTACAGTCGGTTACGCCTCTTGAATCCCATCAGGACTTTGCGCACGTGATTCCCTTAGCTAATCTCACCCACAAATAAGAGTTGCTACGACCCAAAGTCGAAGAATTATAAACAAATATGTTTATTCTGGTTTTATTTTCGTCTTTAGATAAATCAAGGTGAACATGAAACTCAACTAATAATCCGGTCTTATAATCCCGAAGAGCATCCTAGAAATATTAGTCACCTCACAATAACCTAACTGATTAACAAAAGAAGTTATTGCGGAATCACAAGAGTCTGAGACGAATAACTGTTGTGATTACTTTTTATATCTTACCTATCAGACATAAATCTCAAGTAAATCTTAGAGAGGATAAAACTCAACACGATAGAACAAGTAAGATCAGAACACGCAACTACAGAGAAAATAGTTGGATCTGGCTTCATGAATCCAAATGAAGTTTTCAAGTCGTTAACCTAATAATGGTTTTGGAAAACCTAGGTTAAAGGAGAATCGTCTCTAGTTTGCAACTAGGACACATGAGAGTGTTGGGATTAGGTTTCCCAGATGCTAGAGTTCTCCCTTATATTGTCTTTCAAATAAGGGTTGCTTACAATCAAAGCTGAGATAGATTAGGAACAAAGCAATTGATATTTATCGTTAGATGAACTCTTGATTTAAGACTCAAGCTAAGTCTGCTTAGAAACTAAGCAATCAATTTCCACCGTTAGATAGTATTAGCCTGATACACACAAATGAAATATACCTATATTTAGATATGGATGAACCACACCCAAACGTGTATAGTTAACCGAAGTTAGACACATGAACACTTATAACTAATACATATTCATCTAACACTTCTAGATCAAATATGATGATTAATCAATCATGATAGATAATCAAATGAATATAATTGTGTTGCAAAAGAGTTGTTCAAATGTTCATCATCTCATAGAAATATATATGAACCATTTGAAACATAATCTGTTTGGTTTGTAATTGTACAAAGTACTTATACAAAAACCAATTCATGAACATAATGCCACGGTTTGTAAAACAAGTTCACATACCGTACTTCATTAAAGTTCCAGGGACTTTAGTTCGCAAACGAACCTGAGTTCATAAGTATGTATTTCATACTTACCGATTTTAGAACCTAACCATTTTGTTCGCAAACAGAGTACGCGAACCACAGTTCCGGACTTTGGCCTTGTCGTGTCGTTCACAAACAGAGTACGCGAACAGTAGTTCCGGACTCAACCTTGTCTAGCCGTTCTCAAACAGAGTACGCGTACAACAACTCCAGACCTTTTTCACAGGTAAACCCGTTCGAAAACAAGAGTTCCGGACCTGAACTAGAACCTCACATTGTACATACAAAGTATACATATTATGTTATATCCAGGCATTGGCAGTCGTTATAAACTCTTATTTAATCATTGAAACATCCTTAGAAGACAACAATGGTAATCTTAGACATACCACTAGCTTCAAGTAATTTTCAAGTGATTAATCGATCAATACGAAACTTCCCAAGTTAACATCAAATGATTGTCTCACACAAATCATGTAAGATGTTCAAGGTAATTTTCACATGATCATCTTGACTTAGTATTTAGTTTCCAACAAATAAATTATCTATAACTAAACTCGTTAAGTAGATGATGAACTTTAGCTAAAGCTAAAATCTTCCAAACGTGAGATATATATAAACGAGATAAACTCAGCTCAAAATTTCAAATGTATATAATATAAAAGTCTATATAGCTATACGACTTAGTTTCACTGTAAGATAGATTTCCGACTGATAGATAAGTTTTAGTCTCCACATACCTTTTGTTGATGAAGTTCCTCCAAGCTCTTCAGTAGATCTTCTTCTTCAATTGGTGAACACCGTGTAGTCTAAAGCTCAACTATGCACACTTCTATCCTAATCTGAGACATAGCTATAAGCAGACTAGAAATCAAGTATATAGTTTTGATCAACTAAACTTGACAAACAAGTTTGAGATAGCAACGCTTGCGAGTTCGACTGAGCAGTGCACTATCAATATGTTAGAGCACTGCTCGGTCGACCTCGCAAGCGTTGCTATCTCAAGCTTGTTTTTCAATGTTAGTGATCAAAACTATAAGTCTTGATTTCTAGTCTACTTATAGTGATGTCTCGGACTAGGATATATTGTGTAGTTGAGCATTATACTTCACGGCGTTCATCATTTGAAGACGAAGAACTACGTACTAAGGAGTGCTTGTGGAACTTCATCAACTAAAAGGTATGAGGAGACTAAAAAAACTCATCTATCACTTGGAAAGTCTATTTCTACTCTATCTCCTATATTGAGACAAAAGTTGTATTACTATATAGTATTCGACTATGCACATTTGAAATTTCGAGCTGAGTTTAACTCGCTTACATATTTCTCGAAATATTTGTTGGTAAGCTTTCGCTTCAACCAAGTTCATCTTATATTCTTGACGAAAGTCAAAAGATGATCATGTGAAAATCGCCGAGTAACATCTTACATGGTTTATGTGATACAATCATTTGGTGTAGACTTGGAATGTTTCATTATGATTATTTCACTAACTTGAAAAATTTCTTTGATGCTAATAGTTCGTGAAAACAACTATTGTCATCCTCTAAGAATGTTTCAATAATTGAAGTAGAGTTTAAAACACTTAACCATCATTGGATTATAAACATAGTATGTGTTCTTGCATATATGTGATCCATGACCGGAACTATAGTATGCATACCCGTATGCGTACTTGTTAGTTGTGAAATTCTGAGAGCCTAAGTACACATACTCGTACGCGTGCTGGCGAAGGATTTGGGTCCGGGAATTTCTACTGTGTTTGGAAGTATGCGTACACGTTTGCATACTGTCGAACCCAAACTTAGTCCAACTACTTTAAGTATGCGTACACGTTTGCATACTTGAGTGGTTAAAGTTCTAAAATCAGTTTGTTCATGAACTAATACATTTATATAATAAGGAATGCATTCTATGAAAACCGTGGCTATAATGTTCATGAATTGATTCGAGTGAATCAAACTGATTTTGCTTCAATTGTGTTCTTGTATACTTCTATGAGAATATAGCAAATGAACAACTCCATAACTAGTTTCATTTGAGTCATTTGAACTAGTTGTGGTTAAGATGAATAAGGTTGATATGAGAGTGTTCGTATAGCTAACTTCGGTTAACTACTGTTGAGCCAACCTAGTGTACACATTTAGGTACGGTTACTCAAACCTAATTGAAGGTACAATTCATTTTTGTATAACAAGCTAGTTCGATCTAACGGTTGAAAGATATTAGCTTGACTCTAATCAGGTTTTCATCTAACGGTGAATATTGAATGCTTTCTTACCAAGGTAACTTCGATTGCAAACCCTGATTTGAAAACCATATAAGGGAGAACTCTAGCAACTGGGAAACCTAATCCCCACACCTCTTGTGTGATACTAGTTGCGACTAGAGTCGATTCTCCTTTAACCTAAGGTTTTTCACGAGACCCTGTAGGTTAACGACTTAAAAACTTTATTAGGATTGTGAAGCTAGACCCAACTATTTTATATTTAGTTGCATATTCTGATATTACTTCTACTATCATGATTGAGTATTATCTTTGCTAAGATTTCTCTCATCGTTTGTGATTCCACAATGTCTTGTTTCGCTTCCATACGATTAAGATTATTGTGAGGTGATTGATAATACTAGGTTGTTCTTAGGGAATATAAGTCCAGTTTATCAATTGGTTCCTGTGCACCTTGATTTATCAAAAGACGGAACAAAACTCATAGGTATTTATGTGGGAGACAGATTTTTCTATGTGAGACAGATTTGTTTATCAAGTCTTCGACTTTGGGTCGTAGCAACTCTTGGTTATGGGAGAGATCAGCTAAGGGAATCAAGTGCGTAAAATCCTGTTGGGGTTCAGAGACGTAAGGAGCGCAACTGTACCTTGATCAGTGTGAGATTGATTAGGGCTCAACTACATTCCAGTATGAAGTTCATTGGTAGTAGTCCAATATCTGTAGCGGCTTAATACAATGTGGTGTTCAAAGCTAGACTAGGTCTCTGGAATTTTCTGCATTTGCGGTTTCCTCGGTAACAGAATTTCTGTTGTCTGTGTTATTTCTTTTCCGCATTATATTTTTTTATATAATAGAAATATCACAGGTTGTGCGTTAAGTTTAATCAGTACTTGAATCCGACCTTTGGGTTGTTGATTGAATTGATTAACGCTTGGATATTGGTTTGTGATACCGTCCAAGTCATTTCTCTTATACAATCGGGCTCGCAAATTCCTATTTGTTTGATTGCATATTGAATTGAGAAATTGAGATATAACTCTTTGATATACTTTTCTATAGATTGAGTCTAACGGTCTAGTTGATTTTCTTGAAAGTATATTGGAGTTTGTCTATTCTGATTGACAAACAAAATATTGGGTGTGGTTGTTAGACCCCCGCTTTTTTAATTGGTATCAGAGCATGCAAACACATTTAAGACCTCATAAGTCTATGTTTGTAGCGATCTGAATATGGACAGAAGTGATATCTCTATAAACGTACCACCAGCCTTCGATGGCTCAAATTACTTATGGTGGAAAATTGTTATGCGTGCCTTTCTTCAAGCGCGTGATTTTCAATTATGGGTTTCTGTTGTTGATGTCTATGATGCTCCGGAAGTTACAGAAGGCGATGTAACAATTCTAAAGGATATTGGTAAATATGATGCTTCCGAGATTCTTGCTGCAAAGAAAAATTCTGACGGATTAAATGCCATCATCCATGCCATTACCCCAAAGCTCCAGCATCATGTGACTACTAGCACAAAGTCTAAAGATGCTTGGGATATCTTAGAAACCGTTTTTGAAGGGAAATCCTGTGAAAAAGAAGCTAGGCTTCAAAACCTAAATTCTAATTGGGAAAACCTTCGTATGGCAGATGAAGATTCATTTGATGAGTTTAATCACAAAGTGTCTGAAATTTTTAATGCATCTTTTGCATTGGGTAAGACTATTCCTGAAAAAGATTGATGAAAATTCTCAGATCATTGCCATCCAGATACGATTCTAAGAAGCATGCCATCGTTGAGGGAAATAACATTACGACTCTTTCCAGAAATACTCTGGTTGGGAAGTTAAAGATCTTTGATCATGAGCATACATCCAAATTCGGAAAGGATGTTGCCTTCAAAGCACAAAAGAACACTAGATTACTCGACAAAAGCAAAAGTGTTTGCATCTCTTAAGATGATCTTTCTGAGGCTGATTCATCAGATGAAGATATTGACAAGTCAGTCTCTTTGATCACAAGACAATTTAGAGATCTTCTGTTGAAGAGAAGTAAACGGTTATCCATAGATAAACCTAAGTCATCAGTTAAACCTCATAATCGTGTTCTTCTTAAAAACAAAGATATTGACGAAAATGATGACGAGGATATGCCACAATGCTTTAAATGTAAATGATTTGGTCATTTTGCAAATGAGTGTCTGAATCGCAGAAAATACACTGGGAACAAAGGTCTGGCTGCAACCCTTGATGAAATGTCTGATCACTATGATTCTAATGTGGACGAAAAGTCAAGTGTTGCACTTCTTTGTGAAAATATTGATTTTGATAATTGTAGCAATACATACATTAATCTTGATATTCTTTTAGAAGAAACCTCAACCGTTCTGGACGGAAAAATTGATTCATCTGTTTCTACTGAAAACTCTCTTATGATTTTTCAGGTTCCACTATGTGTCTAGCTGCTTACACATCTCTGGCGTTTGAACCATCTTCCATGTTGACATGTTCTTATTGTTCTCTCAAAGGTCATGAACTCTCATAGTGTTTCAAGTACAAACACAAAATAAGATACGCCAACAAACTTCAACGATGAGCAAATCGATTAGCAAATAAGCTCAAACTTGTTCAAGAAACACCTGAGATATGTAATCTAATCTCATCTTCGAAGAAGTTAGCTTCCAAAGAAAAGACTAGACCACTAGAGACAAAAGTACGGTCTAAAATGTTTGAGAAACATGGTTCCATGAATTCCTTTTGAAAAGGCTATGGTGGACAGATTATTGTTCACCCTAGCACAACTTGATTGTGTTGATTGGTGCATCTTGTCTCATGTTCTTGTTCAAAAGAGACAAGATTGACCACACCTCAGGCTTTCGGAAAAGAGAATTGTTTTAGTATGTTTTTCTCTTCTTTTTTTTGGTATCACTGAGTTTTTGCCAATTTGGTATTCTCCCAGTTTCCATATCTAATTGATATTGGAAGGGACTTCCATGTTTAGTCAATAAAAGAGGGTTATTCTCGACAAATCTACCCTCTTTAGGGTTGAGAGGTGTGCGTGCGTGAACTTGTATGTTTAAAGGTTCCGTAACCCTACATTCTCTTTTCCTCCTCTTGAAACTTTTTTTTATCATAAGATCGCTTATTGAGATTATCTAGTGATTTCCTCTCACAATTCTGTACGTATATGGATACTCCAAGCATTATGTCTTCTGATGGAAAAGATGTTAATATGATTGTTAAGCCATCAATCATGAAGGAAAAATATAAATCTCCGTTACCTTCAACTTTGAAAAGAAAAAGAAGGAATGTGAGGAAGCCAAGAGTTGTTCCTTCAAATTCTCATAAGTTGAAAAGACGAGGGTACCCAAATATACCTCAATCTAAAAATTTTCCACCTATAAGTCCTTTCTCCGAAAGTGATTGTCTATGGACTAAGTCGAGACAATACAACTAATCGGTTCACACTTCGTGTGATTGTCTATGGATACGAGATTGAGACAATACGACAATGAAGTATGTTTACTTGATAAATGGTTCGGACTTAACCAAACACAATAGGATTACTATCAAGTAAATAGGAATTAACGTTTGTATATTTTAATTCTAATTATAATAAAAACAATTATAATTGCGGAAATAGAAAGTAAAAGACATAGCAAGATTTTGTTAACGAGGAAACCACGAATGCAGAAAAATCCCGGGACCTTGTCCAGAATTGAATACTCTCAGTATTAAGCCGCTATACAAAATCAAACCAACTTCGTATAGTTGAGACCAAGCAACTAAACCTAGTTCACCTAGTTCCGTCTGTATTCCCACGCCTCCAACTTGTAATAAGTCACGTACTTGGAACAATTCCTTTGGTTCGTAATCCAAACAGTAAAGGAACAACAAATCTGTTTGGTAACAACTCTTTTCAATCAAGTGATATGAGTTCGACACAAGGCTCTTCCGTTTATCCCAATAAACTTCTTTGTCAGATCCTTAGATCTATCTAATAACAACTATCAAAGTAGTTTTCAAGATTTTGCAATCAATACTTTGAATCACAAAGAATTGTATTGGTGCCGATCTACTCAACTAATCAATCCAATCTACCACAAGGATAAACCGATTCTAGTTGGGTCCTCTTTAACCGAAACAAGTATTGTGCACACCAAAGATTATGAACCCAAATCAGAAATCTTCAAAGTCTTCTTTGTCTTCAAATCTTCTTAGATCTTCAATAAATACCTGCACACAATAAACTTGAATCTCTTGTGATCAATCACGCACAGAACGGAGTCTGTTAACAATGGATTATCACAAGACGTCTTTAGATCTACAAATATTCTAAAGATCCCCGTCGAAACTTCGATCTAGTTTGAGTGAATCTTATATCAGAAGAGAAGATTCTCAAGCATAAACAAACTAGGTGCAATCAAAGTTCAACAACCGTTAGTCAATCAAATCAATCGAAAACTAATAATAAACCGTAATTATCTAGTTTCTCACCAACGGTACTAATAGATCTTCTCAATCCCAAAGAAGTCTTTAAACCGAGCGGCCGTAAGAGATTTCGCCTAATTAGGTTACTTTCCTCTCCGAATAGGCGGCTCCACCAGTAACAACACAACTAGGTAGTTTTGCTGGATCTGAGGATTAGTTTGCTCGAAATGAAAACTTTGATATTTATAGACCAAGGAAGTTTGGGCACCAAGGAATTTCCAAAACCAAAAATATTCTCAAGATATGCAATATATTTCCAAATTCGGTTTCCATAATTCCTGGAAATGCTTTGTCCAAATATTTACCGGATATCTCTTAGAAAATCTCCAACTAGTAAATGCACATTACTAATTTTCATTTTCCAAAAATAAAATTAAAAACCTTAATTAAAAGATTCTCAACGTATTTTTTTCGATCCGGGATTTTCCTTTAGCTATTAAGGAATATCTTTGAACAATAAAAGATAAGCGTTACCGCACATGTTCAAAGTATGTCGACATCTTAACTTAGTAAATCATCTTTCATATTTACTATCTTGGAATTGATTTGCCACACTTCCAAACAAGTTTAGAATTGGTTCATCTGACTTCCAAGAACTATGTAATTGATTAAGAACACTCAATCACCAAACATGGGTTTCACGGTTCTACCAAAACAAGTTTCGGTTCTACCTTCATGTGGGTATTGGAATTAGTCACACTAGCTTTCCAAAAATTCGGTTGACTAGGTACTAGGATTGTTTCCCACATATATATGGTATCTAACTTGTATTTGTTGCACATGTCCATAGGATCGGTTCCCAATATCTAAAAACGTGTTGCACATGTTCATAGGATCGGTTCCCAATATCTAGAAACATGTTGCACCTCTTACAAGGATCGATTCCCCTCTTGTGATCGGTTGCACCTCTTACTAGGATCGGTTCCCCTTTGCCCATAGTTGGTCATACCAATAACACTAAATCGATCATACCATCTCATGTCATTACTTAAGATCGGTTTCACTAATAAAAGTCATACCAATACAAAAGTCAGGCCTTGTGAATAGTTTTACCAAGAACATAAACAAGTCATGAGCGGTTATACTAATCACACATATTGGTAGTTCAAAAGATATGCAATGAATAACAATACCAATAAGCCTGGCGATTTCCCTTTCGATTCACAAAACAACTTCATGAATTTACTTCCTTTAAACAAATGTAAAACATTGTTTCCAAGGATGAAATCTTCACCTCATACCCATACATAATCACAATAGCATTCAAACGATTATGTCGATGTCTTATATACGAAGTTCAAAAGATAAGCGTTATACTTCGTATTGTATTCCTTAATACTACGTCTAACTAGAGTATAATCATTCATGATTTGTAGTTATGTTTTCAATATGTACGACTTGAAAGATACGTTAGGGAATGAAACAGTGCAAGTCAAATATTACTAACCTCAAGTGGAAGGATGATGTTGTCGTTGTAGCTCCTTACTTCTTCACTTCTTCAAGTCTTCGTAATACTTGTAATGTCTCATATCCTAATACTTTCAAGCTAACCTATACGAAGTTGACTCTAGTACATAATCAAGCGACTCTTTAAATGAGTTTTGGTTCACTAAAATATGACAACCAAACTTGACATACCAACGCTTGGTGGGTTCAACCGAGCTATGCTCTAACAGAAGTTTTCTGGTGTTCTTGAAGAGTTGAAGGAAACAAGGAAGGATATTCATAAAATAAAGGCTATTGTGTTGAGAACTCTTGAAATTTAGAAGGCTCTGGTTCGGCATCAGTCTAGAAGGTTTGTTGGAATTGACTCCTTTCTTCATGAACCCTATGTTCCCATGGATGTTGACGACAAGGAGTTCGGGGACGATAAAGAATTTTTCATAGGTCTCAATGTCTAGGAAACTACTTATGCGAATTTATTCTTGTGTTTTTAAGAAGGATAACTAGGGTTTGGAATAGCCATTATTGTGAGTACACATAGTTATTTCTAACGTTTTCATCTTGCAATGTTTTTAGATTTATTTATTTAAATTCTAAGTTATTTGGAAGATGATTTTTGCAGTATTAATCTTTATGGTTTTATATATTGCAAACTGTTATGGGATATGTTGTTTGCATTCGTGAACCTTGACTGTCCCATTTATGCTCAAAGTTAACTTTATTATATGTCGGTATGCAAATATTGATAAAAGATAGAATGAACTTTTGACTGCAATAGTTAAGCCTATTATGTCATTATGCAAATATTTATGGAAGATAGGATAAACTTTTGTTTACAAAGATTAAGTCTATTATATGTCATTGTGCAAATAGTGATGAAAAATAGAATGAATCTTTGATTATTATGTAGTATTGGTCTTTCCCTGATCCACATCTTTGTGTATGTACTGTGTGGCTCCGTAAGTTCTCTTATGTTGAGCATGGCCAATTGAATTGATCATTTTCCTTGTGGTTAATTCAATTGAGATTTTTTGATACAAATTCATATTTCATGTGATTTGTTAATGTCCAAAGAAATCCCTCTTTTCTTGTGAAAGTAAGGTCGCACTACACCATTTTAAGGGATTTGCAACCCAGATTTGCAACGGCAATAGGTCCGTTGCGAAATTATTATTGCTAATTTTTCGCAACGGCTAGAATCTGTTGTGAATTTTGCAACCTCGCAGGGAAGGTTGTGAATTGCATTGGCGGGAAAAGAAGAGCAGCGACGCGATTTAGGGATTAAATTTTCGGCATCTTTTAGGGAGATTCAATCGGGTATATTCATTGGGATTGATCTGTAGGCCTAAACGAGGCTTGGTATTCGTGTTGGACTCGGAAAACTTGGGCTTGATCATCGGCTCTAAGCAAAACAGGGGTATACAAGTATCACGGGATTTGCTTGGATCTTATTTTTGGAAGTTACGTGACCTGAAGAATATTTCCTTCCCCTGTTCGATTCTATTCTATCATGAGATGCAATTTTGAACGATTAAAACTCTATTTGACGCGTACAGAGAAGATTAAGGAGGAATTATCGTAACTTGCCGCGGGGAAAGAAAGGAGAGATATACTCGGGATTTATTCGTCTGTGGTGTATAAAAAGAAGCAGTGGACGAACACTTTAGGGAGGTTTAGAACACCACAGAGAACAAAAATCACGAGTTGCGGCTGTTTCTGGCTGGTGTAAAGTCAAGAACACGAAGAACAATAGGCTTCCAGGACGGTCGTTTTACGGGTCTTAGATACAACGACACAAAGAATAACGGTGCATAAGTCGGCCCTCGTAACAGTCCATTGTAACAGCTTTGTAACGCCATTACAGCGTTGCAAACAGTCTGTTTTATAGTTTTTCATCCTTTTAATCATCTTTTGAGCCATAAATACATATTTTGAGACTATGATTAATATGAGGAGCTAAACCCCATTCTTTGAGGCGATAGAGGAAGCTATTTTTCCAACAAAAAGTGGTATATTCTATTTTTATCTTTTTATTTGCAGTTATTATATGATTATTTGCCTTGAACTAATATTGAATATGATTTTGATTTGAGTGATTGTGATCTATTTTGATGGAGTATGCTTAGTTTTAATACTTTTGATGCTTCATACTTGGTATTTACAATTATTACTTTTGAAAATCTACTTATTGCAATAGTTTAGAATCAAATTGAACGAGAAAATTGCATGAATATAAATATTGGATTAAATCACTTTGAACTTGGAAAATAGTGGAATCTTAGCCTCAGTGTTCTTTTAATATTGATATCAACTTTGTCAGTGTTTGCTATAATTTTTAGTGTGTTTTCTATTTTTGTTTTAATTTTGAAGTCTGAAAATCCTTCACAAGTTCGAGAGAACGACAACCTTTATTACCACTTTACTACAACTTTAAAAATCACATCAATTTTTGGCGCCGCCGACGCGGACTTGTATTTATATTTGTTTTAGGTTTATTTTTATTTTTGTTCTTTTTCGCCTTTGGTATTCTTTTGATTCTTTTCGATTTGGAGCGAAGCTACGAGGAAAGAAAAAGTGCTATAAAAGGAAAGCATCGCCAAAGAAGGAAAGAAAGAGGAGTCAAGGAGTGAAGAAGATTTTGTATATATTTATTTTAGTTAGACTTTATTTCTTTTTATTTTTAGAAATTGTAAATAGGGTTGTATTTTTGTAATTTTTCTTTTCCTTTTTGGACACTTTTTGGACTTTATTTTGGACTTGGACATTATTATTTTTAAAACCCTAAGGAAGGGTTAAGGTTAAATATAAACTGTTTGCGAGGAAGGACGACGATTCACGATCTTGTCTCGGCCCCTCGGGTTCAGTACATGACATAGAGTCGGTGGCCTGAGTCGACTTCAACGGTTCATCGCCCGTGCAGTGCGGGGAGGTAAGACTCTATCCACCCACGAATCCCATGTCAGTGGGTTTTAATTTTGTGTGACAACTCACACCCCTGCGAATAGAATGTCGAACTGGTATAATAATAGCCAATACAACGAATATCCGACTGAGTTTCAAAATGGACGTTACTACTTTGACCATAATGTGAATAGTGATTGGGAACATCAGCCTTTTCAAGGTTATGGCTCATACCATGATGAGCCCAATTACTATCCACACACGCACGGTCATACGAGCAAAATTCCTATAATTCCTCTCTACTAGAGTCCGCATGTAAGTTAGTGAGTCGACACAAAAGTTACTTGAGTCAACACGTAGTTCAGGTGAGATGAATAACTTAGTTTTGGACGAAAGCAATGCAACGTGTGAACCTTCTTTCCTAGATCAAATCAGGAAGTCATGTGAGTCGACTCAGAAAATGTTGTTAGAGGCCCCGGAAGGAACTGCTCAAGATAATCTTAATTTCCAATATAGTGTTTCCAATAGTACCTTTAAAGATGAGGATAGTTATTTGCATAATCAAGATGACGAGGTTAGAATTGGTAATACTAATTTAGATGAGGTTCAACCATTTTCATGTTATTATAATGATTATGATGAGGATAGTGTTGATGAAGAATTTGAAATAAGTAGGCATAGTGATCAGGAATTTGCTACTCCAATTGAGCTTTGCAATGATAATATTATTTCTAGTTCAAATCCAAATAATTTTAATAATTATTCACCTATTCAAAAGGACGAGGATTTGACTAGAGATACCACCGTTTTAGACGAGGTAGTATTTCCTTATGATTACGAAGCCGATGATGGTTTAGAGGAGCGGGTCTATTCTGAGAATATTGTTTTAGAGTCTAGCGATTTAGAAACATCAGACTTAGAAAAAGAAAATGAGCTCGTAGAGATGAGTGAGGATGAACCCGACTTAGAAGAATCAATTGACCATTTTCAGGAATCAGATGACCTTGAAATTATGGAAGTTGTGATTAGTCTTTCTAGAGACACTGAAAACTCTAAGTTTGGGGGTGATTATCATTCTCCATGTGCCTTAACTCTTAGAAAAATCCCTCACTTGGGACTTGACATATGTGCCTCAACCATTTTAAAAGATTATCTTCATACACATTTTCCTGAACCTAGTGATGTCCATAGGGAAGTTCAGGTTGTTAGAAACCCATCCTCTGGGTTGATGTGGTTTGCCCAGGCTATGATACCCAGATTGATTTTGTTTTCCCACCAAATATTTTTCAACCAATTGTGGGAATGTATAAGTTTCAGATGTGTCAATTATTTAGTTTTGAGACTAAACCGAAGTACTTTAGGAAATTAGTATCGACACATTTTATTATGATTAACCGCCAGTTTCATCGTGGTCAATTGTGTGAGTCAAAACTGATTGACTTTAAGGATCCGCAATTATTCAGGTTATTATTATGTGCTTCTAAGTTTTTATTTGAGTTTTTCCAGACTCTAATACCTAAATCGGATCTTAGCTTCGAGGAAATGCAACCCATGAAAATATTTTATTTAGACCCTTTCATAGAGCCTGAACCTGAACCACAGCTAGATTTAGTTGTCTTAAACAGGAAATTAGACAAGGGTATGCTTTATTCGTTCATTTTCTTGGCATGTTGCAGATTCCTATTATTTGTGATAGCTCTATTTGGTTTTGATGACCCACAGAAATTCCGGCTATTACTTTATGATTTTATGAGGTGACTAATCCTTTGTTAGTCTGGCTGAAGACGTTAAACTTAGCACTTTTTGGAAGGTAACCCAATATTCATGCGACACGGTAATATCTTTCCTTAACTCTTTTACTTCAAATGGTAACAGTTTCTCCTTGTTCATGCTTTTAATTTTATCTTTAGAACATTGAGGACAATGTTAGATTTAAGTTTGGGGGTATGGGAGAAACTTTTAGTTGCATTGATAAACTCCAGAGCCTAGAAATTTATGTTTATTAAGGATGGCACTAACCAATCTAAGTGGATGGAAGCATTTTGGTTGTAGGAGTTGAGGAACCAATCTGATTAGATGGCAACATCTAAAGAGTCTATTCATAAAAGCACAGAGCTCGGGTGTTAGAAATAACATGATAGTTTCACCAATCTCGTTGAGTCCTTTTCACTTCTGTTTTTATTTTGTTTTGTTTTTAAACTATGTTTCTCTAAGTGATTAGGTGGGTCCCACGATTCAAGTTGTTACCAATGCTAGGGTGAATTAGAGTGATTGAGATACCAAAAAAAAAAAAAAAAAAAAACAAAAAAAAGTGAAAAAGTGAAAAAAAAAAAGTTGAAAAAAAAAAAAAAAAAAAAGACTAGACCAATTAAACCAAATGGAAAAAAATTAACACTTGGGAATAGCAATATGTGTGTGTTTTCCCACTGTCTCCGTCGCCTAAACAAGCGTGGAATGCAGGATCCACGGGAACTATCATGTAATCTGTGACAAGAAGCATGCGCTTGGATCCAAAAGATCTAATCATGCGGTTAAATAAAAAAAAAAAATATTAATGTTCGATGAATAAATCGGCCGCTGGTTCCCTTGTATATGCCGACGTGTTGATCTAGAATTAGGATTGTCGACCACTTTGGTTCCCTTGTATATGCCAGTTGTGTTGATATTAGTCGAGACCAGTATCTCGATCCATTAGGATAGGTTCATTTTGGCGGTGGCCTTGAGGCAGGATATGAGAAACATCGATCACTTAGTAAACATCAAAACCATCTATGTTTTCTCTATATCCATCTTCTTGATCTATCCATGTGATTAGTTTTGACTCAGGGTATTGATGTCCATAGTGCGACTATCCGAGTAGAGCTCTGTGACTTATATATGAATTTTAGTATGCTTGAGTGCAAACTCGTGTACAAACAATTGGAATTTCGCATCGGGTACTTCCTCCCGTAGTCAATAAGTATGCCAACCAAGGAGATTCTTTAGTGCCTTCCAAGGTTACTGCGTAGATAGTTAGGGTGCAGAGTATAAAAGGTTTTGTGGGTACACCTCTGGTAAACCCTCCAGAGACTATAACTCGGCCACTAGGGCCACCTAGGGGTTTAAAGGCTTATTGCATATGCTAAATGCAATCGACGATGCTGCGGACAGTGAGTTAGGATTTTATTTTATTTTTTGATTTGCTCGGGACTAGCAAATAATAAGTTTGGGGGTATTTGATAGACACATTTTTGTGTCGATTTAATCTCAATTGTATATTTTGTTAGTGCTCGATTTTGTATTTATTATGGCTTTTTGTGTCTTTGTAGGTGTTTTTTGGAGAAATAAACATGTGCGGCGAATTTGGCTAGAAAAGTGGTATTTGCACTCGTGGGAGAAAATTACTATTCGGACACTCAATATGGATAAGGGGTACACACTTGATAAGGGGTAGCCCACCGTTATTTGCACCCCTTAAGGCACCTGCTATAGACACACCCGTCTGGATAAGGGCATCCATCATCTTCCCCATTTGAAATCAAATTGGCGGGAAAAGAAGAGCGGCTGACTGGCGATTTAGGGATTAAATTTTCGGCATCTTTAGGGAGATTCAATCGGGTATATTCATTGGGATTGATCTGTTAGGCCTAAACGAGGCTTGGTATTCGTGTTGGACTCGGAAAACTTGGGCTTGATCATCGGCTCTAAGCAAACAGGGTATACAAGTATCACGGGATTTGCTTGGATCTTATTTTTGAAGTTACGTGGACTGGAAGAATATTTCCTTCCCTGTTCGATTCTATTCTATCATGAGATGCAATTTTGAACGATTAAAACTCTTTTGACGCGTACGAGAGAAGATTAAGGAGGAATTATCGTAACTTGCCCCGGGGAAAGAAAGGAGAGATATACTCGGGATTTATTCGTCTGTGGTGTATAAAAAGAAGCAGTGGACGAACACTTTAGGGAGGTTTAGAACACCACAGAGAACAAAAATCACGAGTTGCAGAAACTGTTTCTGCTGGTGTAAAGCTGAAGAACACGAAGAACAATAGGCTTCCAAGGACGGTCGTTTTACGGGTCTTAGATACAGCGACACAGAAAAAGTGCATAAGTCGGCCATGTAATCCATTGTAACGACTTTGTAACGCCATTACAGCGTTGCAAACGATGCTTTTATAGTTTTTCATCCTTTTAATCATCTTTTGAGCCATAAATACATATTTTGAGACTATGATTAATATGAGGAGCTAAACCCCATTCTTTGAGGCGATAGAGGAAGCTATTTTTCCAACAAAAAGTGGTATATTCTATTTTTATCTTTTTTATTTGCGGTTATTATATGATTATTTGCCTTGAACTAAAATTGCAACTGCGCTTTGTTCAAGCGTGTGAAGCGCGTGTGCGGTCGGAACACTAGAGATGATAAACACGCCCCGGTCAAACTTTGGTCAAGAGGTCTTCTTCTTTTTTCCACCCTTAATCCCAATCTTGCCTTATCCTTCCCTTAATCCATTTCATTCTTCCTTTTTTCTCCGCCACAAGCACCTCTCTCGACTAACTCTCTCCTCTCATCTCCTCTCCTCTCCATCTGCTCAGCTGAGCTCTTATTTCTCTTCTCAATCTCTGAACTCTATCATCGTGTAGAACTCTATCATCAGGTATAATCTTTGACATATTTTTTAGGGTTTACATATTTTGATATCTAGGGTTTGAGTTCTGATTTTTGGGGTTCAGAGACTTTGATTAGGATTTAGAGATTTTGATTTAAGTTTATCGAATGAAACTTCTTCTCCCTGTTTTCAGTTTAGGGGTTTTGCAAAAACATGATAATGAAACTTCAATTTCTTTTGATATCATAACATGAAGTAGTTGTATTTTGTAGAGGCTACAAGACTGTCAATTTTTATTATGTAAAAGGATGAATCAAGAATCACAATGTCAGAGCTAGGGTTCATTCTTATTAGAAGTTGGGTTTCCCAAATTTCTGTTCCCATTTCAAAATAAAATAAACACATAATAAAAATTATTACTTGAATTAGTTTGTGCAAACTTACTCGAATCTCACTATTGTAATTGCGTTTAGTTGAATTGGTTTGAATTTGTGAGAAAATGAGAGAAGAAGATGGGAATTTTCCGTTTTAGGATTAATTGAGTTATACTTTCCACTACAGTGAACTAATTTCCATTGTTACGGTTCAATTGTGTGATGCATGGCTATGATTTGTGAATGTGTATATTCTATTGTTGATTATGAAACTTGGGTGCATTCCCTAAATTAAATTTCCAGGGAAACAAGGTATCATATGTTTTTAGATTATATCACCTAGGATTTCTCATCACTACAAGCTTTACTTGCAAAGTGTTCGATAAAAATCTTGAAAGAAGAGGACTCTTATATCTCTTCGATACTAGCAATTTGAGGTAAGGTTTCTAATGCTTGAAGAAAGATTACCATCTTATATGTTATATTTTTAAGTTCATCACTCTTTAGTTGATGCCTTTGAAAATCGCCAATCTATTATTATAGTCGTTGGGCTCAAGCTGCAGTTGTTGTTATTTTTTTAAACTATTGAATGTTATTATGGGTTGAGCTTATAAATTGAGTTCTAACCGTTAGAATCTTATGATTTTTGGATATGGTATACCTAACCATGTTAGGAAAACTAGACTAAATTTTCAGGATAATCGGACTAGGAAGGTGGCAGAAACTGATGTGTTACAGAGAACCATTCTACAGAATTTTGTATAACGTAGCAGAGTCATTGGGACCTCTAGTTTAGTACTTAGACTGCATGGATTTCTCTGATTTTTGGACATGAGAAACCCTTTTTTGTGATGATTGATCTATAAAAATTTCAAAACTAATAGATCATGGTAAGTGTCCCAAACCCTGGATTTTCTGAAGTTACGTCTGTCAGAATTCAGTTTCGTTGGAGCATATAAAATCAGTCATATCTTGAGTTTTAACCATTACTTTTCCTTGCAATCTTTATACGATGACCTTGACATGGTTATGAATGTGTGGTGAAAATTTCACTATGATCCGATGAGTATACATTGCGAGTTTGATAAGAAGAATACATAATGTAGATATGAGCTTGCATGGTAAATTTACTGAATTGGGCTGTAATTGTTTGGAGTTTGAATGGTGATGCATGTGCTGAACTTCTAGATGGTTTTAAATGGTGCTGTATAATCTGAATTTTTATTTAAGAGCTCAAGTTTCCATCATTTTGCTTATGTATAACCATGCAATATCTTTATCGACAACGTTGCGTGAGTTAACAATTGTTGGCGTTCTAGTTTAGTATTTGATACAAATCTGAACATCCAAGGTGATAATATGCTAGATTGATTAGCCTGTGCATATAACTTTGGGAAAAGCTATGTATGGAGTGATATTTCATCTCTATGATAAGATATGCCAATTTTTTGTCTACCATGAAATTATTCGCATCTCCATAGTTAAAGGAAGTGTTATTGTTTAGACGTGCTTTAATTCTGACATAGATTTGGTTGTGCATTTAAACCATTACAATACTTGCTATGTATGCTAAAAACCATTACAGTACTTACTATTCGCATCCCTGGATTCGTTAGAGAAGGTACAAATAATATGCTTTAGTGAGTACAAAAGTATGGTTAGGATTTAGTCATAATTTGTTGTTAGTCACCTGAAATTTGTTGCTATTTGATTTGATTTTGATTAGGATATGTATAACTTACTTTGTAATTTTGTTTTTCCTGTGTTCTTGATTACTATATCTTCTCTGTTTGTAGGGTAATATAGTATTCACAGACTGCAGTTGTGCCTCGGGATTCTATTTTGCAACAGAAATAGAGTGGCTTACCTCAATCAATGCTGATTTAGTGGTACGTGATTGGTCCTTATTTATTTTGTTTCAAAATTTTTGCAATGTCGAATTTGCATCTGCTCCTTGTTGCATAACAATGTGAATCTTTCTATATTGTGTACTTTCTTGAATATGAGTTTATGTTCCTATTGCTTGAATATGAGTTGTTTAGTGCTTTTCGGAAACAAATGTCGGATGTTGTTCCTATTGCATGTCGGGCAGCGCCAGATGTTGGAATTGGCTATGCTTGCATCACCAATTTCAGGTGACTTTTGGTACTGGTTAATACTTAATACTGTATGTATTTGATTTGGTACTTAAGTCCGCGTATCAGTTCGCGTACTCGGAGATTACTTCATTTTAAAATTGATGAATTTGAAATTAAACCCGTTGGAGACAATCATAATCAAGGAGTAAGTTGTCTAGTTTTTCCAACTTTTTGGAGTCTATACCTGACATCATTGATCAAGATCTTTCTGTTCTTTCGGTAATTTTATTGAGATCTTTTCTCGAAAACTTTTTCCAGCGGTTGGCAGTTGGCATCTTGGTCGCTGGATTTGTTTTCGAGAAGGAAGATTTTATGAAACCATGGGAAGAAAAGGGTAACTTAGAGAGGTGCAACTCTCACGCTTATTAATATAAAATAAATGAGACAACAATTTTATTTTGTATGTTATTTTAACACTTGTGTATTAATTATTCAGGTATGCATTACAGTGGGAGTCCAAAAATTTGATTGCACTCAGCACTGCGATTCAGGACTGCTTAACTTCAAGTAAGTGGTTTTGGTTGGTCATCGTGTTGAACTTTTTCTTTGAAGGTGCAACCGGCATTTACATTGCTTTTGTTATGTTGTGGGAATTGCGTTCGAGTTGATGAAACAAGGTGCTACGATGACTGTGTTAAGCACGCTTTTGGCAGCATTAGCTTGGCCAGCTACATTACTTACCGCTACTGATCTTATAGACAACAAGTGGTTTATTTCTCACCTATGTTTTTGGCATCTACTTTGTGTACAAGCCCATCCAGGATAGATCATATTTAAGTGATCTCGCTCACTGCAAAATTGTCCTTCTGTTCTTTAACATTTCTTGTAGTACTAGTGCAAACAATTTTGACCTTGAATTGTAGAATATACAGTTTAAGTTAACAACCTAACCACTGTATGTTCCCTAATCCTTGCAGCTTTGCAATTAACCAAGTATTACATCCAAGATCTAAAGCTGCTATCTCTGTACGGATTTGGTATTTACTCATACCCTCACTCGTTGGTGGCAAGAGTAACAGAACCATATAAGTAGTGATAGGGATGTTTGTGGGTTAGTAGATTTTATATCACAGTTGTTCTTCTTATGCTTAATTGAATAGAGATGGTTCGATTTGTGCACTGCAAAACACAACTTTCACCTTGTATGTTTTGCATCCTAGATTGTTAGAAGAATTGTGATTTGTTGCATTAACTCTTATGAAAATGAATAATTTAATCTGTGATTAGTTCTACCGTAGCAAGATTACTAATTCTAGGGATTAATACCTTAGTTGTGTAATTGTTTCTTTGGTCACATCTTACTGATTTTAGCTCAAGTATTGTATATATGCATTTAGTCTTCTATTTTCTTGATGTTGTTATAACTTAGTTGTTTATCTCCATCTCATGCTTTAGCTTAGTAGCATATTCAATCTCGTAGTTCACTTGCATCTCGTAACTTTGTTGTTGTATTGTAGTTAATCCATTTGTTTATATATCTTGCATCCTTGTATTAGCTTCGATTAGAAGAATTTGTGATGCTTTGTTCGCGAGTTAATTGAATGATGCTCATGAGATCGAAAGGTTGGAGAACAAAGCGGCAAAAGCGAAGAGCATTAGGTCCCTTAGCAAACTTACAAGATTTGTAAGTTATAATGTAGTATCTCCTTATAGAGATTTAAGTTAGAAGAACTTAGGATTTTCGAACTTAGGAATTTTAACTTTCTACAAACTGAACTTAGGAATTAAGTATGTTTTTGTGTATTATGTCCATTAAATGAATGACATAGTTTGTATCAAATACTCATACTTGTTGTTAACTTCAATTGAAGAATTCTTTTTTCATAATGGTGAATGTGGAAATGAAAGTGAATGAATGTGTCATGGTTTGTATATCTCGTGGAATGATGAATATGGGGAATCGGTAATCGGGGGGGGAATGGATTTTGACCCAGTCAATGAAGACTTGACTTTTTTTTGTTGCAAAAATTAGCAACGTCTGTATTCTGTTGCTAAGTTAGAACCAGAACCAGAACCAGTAAATTAGAACCAGAACAAATAATATTTTAGTCCGGGTAGGGGTATTCTTGTAATTAGAAACAGGTTAGCAACGGCAGACCTTGGTTGCGAATAAACAGGGTCGCAACGGCAGAGTACGTTGTGAATCTCCGTTGTTGACCAAGAGTCGCAACGGAGCTTATGCCGTTGCGAAAAATGCAACACCGTGTTTTGAAACGTCACTTTGCCATTGCGAGCCCGGTCAGCAACGGCCAGGATCCGTTGCGAATCCCTAAAAATGGTCTAGTGTCGCTCTTGTTGTTCTTTCATGAATGACATTTTATGGGGGAGAGTTATTAATTGAACTTGTGCTTAATTGCCAAATCTTTGTGGGGAGTGCGACTGTGGAATATTGTAGGAGTTTTCTTGTATCTTTATAAACTCCTTGATGAATACAATAAGTTTCGACTATGTGAAATCATCGAAACAAGTTGGTATGTTGTTCTATTTTGGTCATGAAGTATCTCTATGAAAATTTCATGAGGATCCCACTAGTTTTCGTACCTTTGCCAATTTATATTGACAAAAAGGGGGAGAATGAATGTGTAATTCACACTACAAATACATATGGTTTGCGGATCATTATATAAGAGGGAGTGGTTTTCATTGTGAGATGAAGTATTGACTAAGGGGGAGTGGTACATATCACCATAGTATTGTTGTCAAAGTTGTGATACAATTGGACTTTGATGTTGTGTAATAATACTATGACATTGTATAACAATGATTCAGACCAACTGTTTTCTCATTGTTATAGCTACGGATCTTCAACAACTATGATGCTGAGTTGAACACATTTAGAATCATTGGAGTACTTGGAAGTGACGAAGATTTCGAGTAATGTTGAAAAACCAATGAGATCAAGCATTTGGATAAAAAGCTACAAAGTTTATTTATTTTGTAATCCATATGTATTCATAGTTTTGTCACTAAAATTGACAAAGGGGGAGATTGTTAGAGCACTACTCTGTCAACCTCGCAAGCGTTGCTATTTCAAGCTTGTTTGTGAATGTTAGTGATCAAAACTATAAGTCTTGATTTCTAGTCTACTTATAGTGATGTCTCGGACTAGGATAGATTGTGTAGTTGAGCATTAGACTTCACGGCGTTCATCATTTGAAGACGAAGAACTACTAAGGAGAGCTTGTGGAACTTCATTAACTAAAAGGTAGGTGGAGACTAAAATTCATCTATCACTTGGAAAGCCTATTTTTACTTTATCTCCTATATTGAGACAAATGTCGTACGACCTTTGCGCGGTGAGTGCTTGTAGATTAGAGAGATCAATCATTGCAAGTCCGGCCTAAACCAAGAAATGGCCAGGAGTTTCGGACTTGTTTCGGTCACAATGTGAAGGAGATGGGGTTGATCTTAGGGAGGAAGCGAAGAAGGTGTTGAGAATGTTAAGGTGTTGGTATGGAATGACTTGTATCGGAGAAGTGAATCCGGCTTGCGGGTGTAAGCTATCGGTTCGGTGTTTGACGATCAGTATCAACACTTTGCCTCCGTTGTCCTGGACTTGTCTTGTTTTTTTCCTATGTTTGGAAAATAGGGAGGAGAACTATTTATACAAGTCTTTTAGCTTAACCTCGTATCTCATGGGAAGTGGAGAAAGTGGAGTGATGGAGTAATGGGAGTCGTGTGTTAGTGTCACCGACTCTTGGTCTTAACTTCTCCCATCATCACTAACCGTCCATGACTTCTGACACATTCTTGTGATGGCGCATTCTGCTTTACCTGTTATAAACTTCACCAATACCCCAATATGTATCCCCAGTTTGTGACATGATTGATGTCTCGAGTGTGTGGATCGTGGAACCCACATAAAGTAGCATGTAATGCTAAATTGAATAGCTGTCGTTATTCGGGAGGTGGACTACTTATGTAAGTATCGTGTGTATTTTATCTTGATCTTGCATCATGGTGTGGTAAAGTGATGGGTGGTGATCACCAGAAGACCCTTCTTGACGATTAACTCTGACAGGTTGTATAACCAAGCCGGTGAAGTTGAATGACCAGGACGAGATGATCTTTGAGACACTCATCTACGGCTAGTTGATGAAATAGGGTTTTAGAGTGCGCAAGCATCCTCTTGACCTAGTCGAATCCAAGCTTGGGATACGATTTTGACAGGGCAGTCGTACATGCGTGTAGACGGCATGACCGGTGTGCGCCTATACCCCATTACCTCAAAGAAGTATGATGCGGGCCGCTCAGTCGTCGGTGAAGTTGAGTGGTGAGATCAATTTGTGAGAGAAAACTAGTGCCGCAGAGGCGCACATCATGCCATCTTGGGCGCGCATTCCAAGACAACCAATGCTTGGTGAGTCTTGGCCGATGCGTGCAGGTGTAGGTGGTAGGCTGGTGTTCTTTATACAGGCTGCCCATGAAACGTGATCTAAGCCACTCAAATCGTCAGGTGAAGTTAGTGGTCGAGATCGGTTGCGGTTTGGAAGTGTGACCACGCTAGTTTGGACGCGCGCGTTTTAGGGATAACCGGAGCATGATATGCCTTGGCCCGTCCGGGTGAGGAGAGGCAGACCCAGTGGTCATCTTTGCGTATGTCCGGACTGTAATCTAATCACAGGACCCTCGTTCGTGCTTGGGAAGATGGGCCTTCGTGATGCTCGAAACCCTAATTTTGGCTTTCCCACGCCGTGTAACCATACTCTTTTTAGGGCGCCTGAGTGGGATGACCAACCATGGTTGGTCTGGCCAAATTAGTCGGTATGTGGCGGGCACGTTGATTGTGTTGACATGCTCACGGGCCCTTTGAATCTACATCTACACCCTCCATCTATACTATACGAAGATGGATGGTTGAAATTGTTTCATTGACACATGTAATGTGCATGAGCCACTAATTCAGGGTTTTCCACCCATCTTTCTTTTGGTTTGGACGTCTTGGCAATATGCCAATCTTTTGGGAGGCCGACCATGCGGGGTCCGCGTTGGTTCGGTAGTGAATATTTCATGCACAGCAGGGGTTATGGAATTGATCAGGCCATCCAATCATGCTGGTGAGTTAGATGATCGAGATCGTATCCGGGCGATACGGACGGTCAGGATGCTGATCAGGCTAGTATAACACAGGATTGCGGCTGTACGGGTATTTTTACATGCTTTCATTATAATGCTTGGAGGTCCGGTGTTGCTGAGAGCAACCAACTCGGTCGTCATGCCAATGCGTGATAATGAGTACGAAAATACAAGAATTTTGCTCATGCATTAATTAATAGCTATAAATTCCTGGGGTATATGGGATTATTACTACATGCTCCAATTTAGATTAATTTTAAATTGTATTTAATTCTGAGAATGGGATTGTTGCCATGCTCCATTCTAGGTGAATTAGTAAAGTGAAAAGTATTCAACACTTATTAATGGCTTTATCTTTTCAAGATGTTAGTGCATAATTTTCGTTTTTACAATTTTAACCTTAAATGAAAATCCACCATCTGTGATCATTATTACGATATAGTTTTCTATATACACATTTGAGATTTACATTTGGTTTATCTAAACATTTACATATTTCTCGAAATATGTATTTGGCAAGCTTTTGACTTGCGACCAAGTTCATATTATATCATGTGAAAATTTCCGAGTAACATCTTACATGGTTTGTGTGATACAATCATTTGGTGTAATCTTGGAATGTTTCGTTATGATTATTTCAATAACTTGAAAGCGCTTTGATGCTAATAGTATGTGAAAACTACTATTGTCATCCTCTAAGAAAGTTTCAATGATTGAAATAAGAATTTAGAACACTAATCATTATTGGATATGTCATATTTGTGCACTCTTGCATATGTAATCCATGTCAGGAACCTAAAATATGCATACGTTTAGCGATCTTGGTGTACAAGTTCATGAAATTTCTCTGGGTTTGAAAGTTAGCGTGCCCATTCTGTAATCTTGTGACGATCTTATTAGGAGTATTTCAGAAGTATGAGTACACTTTTGCATACTTGAAGGTTAAAGTTCTAAAATCGGTTATGAACATGAACATAAACATTTATATAATAAGGAATGCAATCTTTGCAGACCATGGCTATAATGTTCATGATTGATTGAAGTGAATCAAAGCGATTTTGCTTGATTGTGTTCTTGTATAATTCTATGAGAATATAGCAATTGAACAACTCTTCTAACTAGTTTCATTTGAGTCATTTGAACTAGTTAATGGTTAAGATATAAAAGGTTGATATGAGAATAATCATATGGCTAACCTCGGTTAATTATTTGTCAACTTGACATGGTGTACACGTTTGAATTGATTACATAAACCTAAATGGGGTACCATTTCACTTGTGTGTAACAAGCTAAGTTCGATCTAGCGGTTGAAAGATAGCTTGGTTGAATCAATTTTCATCTGAAGTGAATATTGAATGCTTTGTTACCAAGGTAACTTGGATTGCAAACCCTTATTTGAAAACTATATAAAGGAGAACTCTAACAAGCTGGTAAAACTAATCCCCACCTCTTGTGTGTTACTAGTTGCATAAAAATAAATCGATTCTCCTTTAACAGGTTTCTCGAGACCATGAGTTAACGACTTGAAAGACTTCATTGTGAAGCCACACCTAACTATTTTCTTTGTAGTTGCGTGTTGTCTTGACCGTTTCTATCATTATTAGTACAATTAAAATAATTGGCTCAAAGTTGATTTCTCCGATATGCAAGATAAAAGTAATCACAAACATCTTCGTCTCATCGTTTGTGATTCCACGATATCTTGTTTTTAGTCGATTAAGATTATTGTGAGGTATTTGATATCACTTGGCTGTTCTTACGGAATATAAGTGGATTATCGATTGGTTCCTGTTCACCTTGATTTATCAAAAGACGAAACAAAAACTCTTGGGTATTTACGTGGGAGGCATATTTATTCAATCTATATACTTTTACGTGTGACATAGATTTGTTTATCAAGTCTTCGACTTTGGGTGTGGCAACTCTTGGTTGTGGTGAGACTAAGGAATCAAGTGCGTAGTATCTGCCGGGATCGGGAGACGTAAAACGCAAAAGTACCTTGAATCGGTGTGAGATTGATTAGGGTTCAACTACGAAGTCCAGTCCGTAGTTAATTGGTAGTAGGCAAGAGTTTTATAACGGCTTAATACAATGTGGTGTTCAATCCGGACTTGCACCGAGGTTTTTACGTATTTTGCGGTTTCCTCGTTAACAAAACTTACTGTGTGCCAGTTATTTATTTTCCGCATTATATATTGTTATATAATTGAAATATCACGAGGTTGTGGGCTTAGATCAATCACTTAGAATATCCAAACTTTGGTTATTGATTTAATTGATTGACACTTGAACATTGGTCTTTGGTACTGTTCGAAGTTGTTTCACTCAATATGTGTGCTCGCGATTTCTATCCTGCTTGATTTCTTCGATTATATTGTGTGAGAGATATTAAACTCTTTAATATACTTTACTCTAGATTAGATGCAGTATCTAGTTGATTCTTCAGAAAGTGTATTGAGTAAGTCCTCCAGTTACCAAACGAATTGTTGGAGTGTGGTTGTTGAACCTCGCATTTTCATACAGGTATCGTAAAGTGTTAGTTATGAAATTAAGAGCCTAATTACACATACCCGTCGCAGCGTCTTGGATAAGGAGTTTGGGTCCAGAATTTTGATGTGTTTGGGTATCATTACGTTTACATCAAAGCACCCAAACCAAATTAACTACTTTAAGTATGCATACATGTTTGTATACTTGATGGTTAAAGTTCTAAAATCGGTTTGTTCATGAACTAATACATTTATATAATAAGAATGCATTCTATGCAAAACCGTGGCTATAATGTTCATTCATGAATTGATTCTAGTGAATCAAAACTGATTTTGCTTCAACTGTGTTCTTGTATACTTATATGAGAATATAGCGATTGAAACGACTCTAAAACTAGTTTATTTTAGGTCATTTGAACTAGTTATGGTTAAAATTAATATGGTTGATATGAGAGTGTTCATATAGCTAACTTGATTAACTATTGTTGAGCAACCTAGTGTACCGCGTTTTAGGTACGATTACTCGAAACCTAAATGAAGGTACATTCATTTGTGTATAACAAGCGGAGCTTTGATCTAACGGTTTGAAGATATTAGATTGAGTCTAATCAAAAGTTTCATCACTTTGTTACCAAGGTAACTTAGATTGCAAACCCTGATTTGAAAACTATATAAGGGAGAACTCTAGCAACTGGGAAACCTAATCCCCACACCTTTTGTGTGATCCTAGTTGCAACTAGAGTCGATTCTCCTTTAACCTTAGGTTTTTCACAAAACCTTGTAGGTTAACGACTTGAAGACTTCATTGGGATTGTGAAGCCAGACCAAACTATTTTCTTTGTAGTTGTGTGTTCTGATCTTACTTCTAATATCGTGATTGAGTATTATCTTTGCTAAGATTTGCTTTAGGTTTATCTCCTATAGGTAAGATTAAAAGTAATCACAAACATCTTCGTCTCATCGTTTGTGATTCCACAATATCTTGTTTCGCTACCATACAATTAAGATTATTGTGAGGTGATTGATAATGCTAGGCCGTTCTCGGGGAATATAAGTCCCGGTTTATCAATTGGTTCTTGTGCACCTTGATTTATCAAAAGACGGAACAAAACTCGTAGGTATTTCCGTGGGAGACAGATTTATCTATTCCAATAGACTTTTATGTGTGATACAAATTTGTTTATCAAGTCTTCGACTTTGGGTCGTAGCAACTCTTGGTTGTGGGTGAGATCAGCTAAGAGAATCAAGTACGTAGAATCTGTGGGGTTCGGAGACGTAAGGAGCGCAAGCTGTACCTTGATCGGTGTGAGATTGATTAGGGCTCAACCACATTCCAGTCCGAAGTTCATTGTAGTAGGCTAGTGTATGCATAGCGGCTTAATACAATGTGGTGTTCAAAGCTGGACTAGGTCCCGGTTTTTCTCGCATTTGCGGTTTCTTCGTTAACAAAATTTTCGGTATGCGTTATTTCTTTTCCGCATTATATTTTGTTATATAATAGAAATATCACGAGGTTGTGCGTTAAGTTCAATCGGTTCTTAATCCAACCTTTGGGTTGTTTATTGAATTGATTGACACTTGGATATTGGTTTGTGATATCAGTCCAAGTTATTTCTCTTATTCAATCGGGCTCGCAAATTCTATTTGTTTGATTGCGATTGAATTGAGAAATTGAGATATAACTCTTTGATATACTTTTCTATAGATTGAGCCTGGCTGTCTAGTTGATTCTCTTGAAAGTATATTGGAGTTTGTCTAATTGTGTGTGGTTGTTAGACCCCCGTTTTTTCAATTGGTATCAGAGCGGGCAAACACGCTAGGACCTCATAAGTCTGTGTTTGAAGCTATCTGATTTTTATGGACGAGTCTATCTCTCAATAACGTACCAGTTCATAAATTACTCCATGATTTTCAAAGCTTGGATTCAACTGGAGAGGACTGTCACATCTAGGTCGGTATCTAAACATTCTCTTAATGTAAAACTGTTGAAGTCTGGGAAACACGCACTAGAAGAACAGTTGGATGAACTTTACATTAAAAGTGATTCGATATTGATAGAGATGTTGATGAGTAAGTCTCTTGAGTATGTAAAGGTTTTGAATTCGTTGGAAAAGAAGAAGATGACAACTTCTCATGTCACTCATCTTCGACTCCTCTCTATCGAGAAAACAAGAAATTGAGAAGATGTTACGCGGTGTTTATGTTTCGAATCGTTCTAACAAATCGATCCTCAAGGATTACGAGGCAAACCTACGTATGAAGTCACTTGAATGTGATAATATTTATCAAAAGTATTTTTGTTGGAAGAAACTTGCGAGAACTGGAGGAAGGATTAACTCCAAAGAAACAAGTCTTGACGACGAGGAAAGCGCTTATCTAGCTCGAGAAAACGCCTTGAGGCTGATTTAGCTGATGCTCTTGATAAAATCAAGATATTGTAAGATGACTTGAAAAAGTTCAACACTAGTTCAAGAAAATTAACCAATATGCTAAGAGCAAGTAAAAATCATCGTGGTACACGAGGATTGGGCTATAAGGGAATAAATGCTCCAAGTATTAGCAAAGAGGTAAAATTTGTCAAGGATTGTGATTTTTCTCAACAAAAGGTTACCACAGATGGCAAAAGTGAAATACCTACACCGGCAGTTAAGATTCTTCTCAGTACACACGGATCGAGGTAAGAACATTCCTTATGTTTGCCACTATTGCGGAATAAAGGTCACTTGGAAAGGAGGTGTCGTTTAGTATAAGGAATGAGAAAATTCATGATGTTCTTGTTTGGGCATCATAAGAAGTTGTGAAACCAAGATCATATGTTAAGACTAATCCCCTTAACGCTACATGTTGTAATCTGTCCAACCTTTAGGCAAAGGAATCGGTGTTGTGATAAATCTAGATTTGACTATAAACGTCATACGAATCCTTTTCACAATCATAATGGTTATCAAAGGATAACCCAAAAGACGAAGTCAAGATCCGATGCTCCCAATTGGAGAAAGACTAACTTGCAAAATAATAGTCAATCTAATTTTCTTGAGAAATCTTGAAGAGAGTAATGGGAAGAAGGTTCCGGTTGTTCTAAACGCACTCGAAGTGGATACCAAAGAAAGCCAATGATGTTTTGAGTGTGAAAAGGAATGATCTTCCAGAAAATTCCATGACTATGGAGAAGGCAGTATCCATGATGTTGGAACTTAACAAGTTTTTTTGGAAAAATGGATTTGGATGTGAAAGATTCTAAAAGCGATCTCTTTCATGATAATCCAAAAGTGAAAGCTCGAATAAACCAAAAAACTATAGATGGTGAAAAATCCATAGTTACGAAAAAGTCTGTTTCAATCACTTATGAGTGAGCAAGACATTGTTCACCTCAACACAACTTGATTGTTTGTAAGTGCATCCTCACCAAGGAATGCCACATTATGTATGCGGTGAGGAAGCACGAGAATTGAAGCGCACAATTATGTTTGGTAAAAGAATTTGTAAAATACGATTGGATTCCTCTAAAAGGTATGTCTATAAACTTGAGCAAGATTTGTGTTTTTATTTTGCCTAGATCACTTATAATGATCCATGTACCTTGCTTATAGTTCATTTCTACCTAACTTGATCCGTGTTTAAGGTTCTTAAGTGTTTAGGCTTGAAAATAGTAGTTCGGGAAGTTTGGACTTCATGGTACACTTACCAGGTATGCATACCATCATTTAAAATCAAAATCCAGGGATTTTAGTACGCAAACCTGAAAAGACGAGGGTACCCAAATATACCTCAATCTAAAACTTTTCCACCTATAAGTCCTTTCTACGAAAGTGATTGTCTATGGACTAAGTGAGACAATACAACTAATCGGTTCACACTTCGTGTGATCGTCTATGGATACGATATCGAGACAATACGACAACAAGATAACTTGTGTGATTGACTATGGATACAATATCGAGATAATACAACAACGAAGTATGTTTACTTGCCAATAAGTTTGGACTTAACCAAACACAATAGGATTGCTATCAAGTAAATAGGAATTAACGTTTGTGTATTTTACTTCTAATTATTATAATAAAAAAATTATAATTGAGGAAATAGAAAAGTAAAAGACAAAAAGATTTTGTTAACGAGGAAACCGCAAATGCGAAAAACCCCAGGACCTTGTCCAGAATTGAATACTCTCAGGATTAAGCCGCTATACAAAATCTAAACCAACTTCGTATAGTTGAGACCAAGCAACTAAATCTATAGTTCACCTAGTTAAATCCATCCTCCTGCGCCTCCAACTTGTAATAAGTCACGCACTTGGAACAATTCCTTTGGTTCGTATTCCAAACGGTAAAGGAACAACAAATCTATTCGCTAACAACTCTTTTCAAACAAGTGATATGAGTTTGACAAAGGCTCTTCCGTTTATCCCAATAAACTCCTTTGTCAGGTTCTTAGATCAATCTATCAACAACTACCAAAGTAATTGTTTAGACTATGCAATCAATACTTTTAATCACAAAGAATTGTATTGATGCCGATCTACTCAACTAATCAATCAAGGTTATCACAAAGATAAACCGATTATAGTTGGATCCCCAGCCGATCAAGTTTTGTGCACACCAAAGATTATGAACTCAAATCAGAAATCTTCTTTGTCTTCAAATCTTCTTAAATCTTCAATAAACACCCGCACACAATCAACTTGAATCTCTTGTGATCAATCACACACAGAACGGAGTCTATTAACAATGGATTATCACAAGATGTCTTTAGATCTACAAACATTCTAAAGATCCCGTTGAAACTTCGATCTAGTTTGAGTGAATCTTATATCAGAAGAGAAGATTCTCAAGCATAAACAAACTAGGTGCAATCAAAGTTCAACAAGCGTTAGTCAATCAAATCAATCGAAAAGTAATAATAAAATGCTATTATCTAGTTTCCCACCACGGTACTCGTAGAGCTTCCCAATCCCAAAGAAGTCTTTAAAACGAGCGGTCGAAAGAGATTTCGCCCAATTAGGTACTTTCCTCTCCTCCGACGGCTCCACCGGTAACAACACAACAAGGTAGTATTGCTGGGTTTGAGGATTAGTTTGCTCGAAATGCAAGCTTCAATATTTATAGACCAAGGAAGTTTGGACACCAAGGAATTTCCAAAACCGAAAATATTCTCAAGATATGCAATATATTTCCAAATTCGGTTTCCATAATTCCTGGAAATGCTTTGTCCAAATATTGGCCAAAATCTCGGTAGAAAATCTCCAATTAGTAAATGCACATTACTAATTTTTATTTTCTAAAGATATGCAATTTAATTGCTTGGAAATTAAAAGCATATAAAACTAAAAACCTTAATTAAAAGATTCTCAATTTATTTCGATCCGGGATTCTCCTTTAGCTATTAAGGAATATCTTTGAACAATAAAAGATAAGATTTCTTGCACATGTTCAAAGTATGTTGACTTTGTAAATCCTTTTTCATATTTACAATCTTGGAACCGATTTGCCACACTTCCAAACAAGTTTAGAATTGGTTCATCTGACTTCCAAGAACTATGTGATTGATTACTATCAAATCACCATTAATGGGTTTCATGGTTCTACCAAAACAAGTTTCGGTTCTACCTCCATGTGGGTACTAGGATCGGTCACACTAGCTTTCCAAAATTTGGTTGACTAGGTACTATGATCGGTTACCACATATTTATGGTATTTAACTTGTATTCGGTTGCACAAGTCATAGGATCGGTTACCAATAACTAAGAATTGTTGCACCTCTTACTAGGATCGGTTCCCCAATGTCTATAGTTGGTCATACCAATTACAACATATCGATCATACCATCTCAGGTGATTACTTAAGATCGGTTTCACTAATAAAAGTCATACCAATACAAAAGTCAGGTCTTGTGTATAGTTTTACCAAGATACATAAACAAGTTATGAGCGGTTATACTAAACACACATATTGGTAATCCAAAGATTTGCAGTGAATAACAATACCAATAAGCCTAGCGATTTCCCTTTCGATTCATAAAACAAGTTTATGAATTGTACTTCCTTTAAAAAAATGTAAAACATTGTTTCCTGAGGCCAAATCTTCATCCATACCCATACACATAATCATAATAACATTCATACGATTATGCCGATGTCTTATATCAAGTTCAAAAGATAGACGTTATACTTCGTATTGTAATTCCTTAATACTATGTCTAACTAGAGTATAAGCATTCACGACTTCATGATTATGTTTTCAATATACGACTTGAAAGATACGTTAGGAATGAAATAGTTCAAGTCAAATATTACTAACCTCAAGAGGAAGGATGATGTCGTCGATGTAGCTCTTTACTTCTTCACATTCTTCAAGTCTTCACGTAATACTTGTAAGTATCATATCCTAATAACTTTCTAGTAAACTTATACGAAGTTGACTCTATTAAATAATCAATCGACTCTTTAAATGAGTTTTGGTTCATTAAAATATGACAACCAAACTTGACATACCAACACTTGGTGGTTTCAGCCGAGTTATGCTATAACAATCTCCCCATTTGTCAATTTTAGTGACAAAACTCTTACATCATATGGATAAACAAATTACAAGAATTCAATATACATACGCTTGATTCCCAAATTCAACAGCACAATAACCTGTATACATTCAATCCACAAATGCCGTTGTTGACATTATAATAACAAAGCTAATACTCCCCCTAAAGGTAAGATAGGTAGATTTTCAATCCGCACGTCTTTGTTATTCCCTTTGTAGTCCATATAACTACAAGCATCAATATGATATGTTACTCCCCCTTAGTCTATGTTTTACTCTTTCGTTAGATATAACGTTTAAGCACCATTGTCCTTTCCTTAGTGATACCAAATCACTTGTTTACTCCATATATTTCTCCCCCTTTTTGTCACAAAATGACAAAGGTACGAGCAAATAAAGACAAAAACCGAAAGGATCTTACAAATCTCAAAAGACTTGCAACCTATGAGAGTTAAGCACGAGGGTTCCACACACCATTTTAGATAACTAATATCAAAACCGAAACTACAAAGTAATTTTGTTTTGACATGTTACCAAAGGAAACAATTGCTCAAAGCAATTTACCTAATAGTTTAGCAAATCAAAAAATCGACTAAGCACCTTAATTCTTTTGCTAAACCGGTTAGTGCAAGTACAATCGCTTGTTGATAAGACCAAAATAAAGATCAGAATTAACTTTATTTTTCTCATCGAGTTCTAATTATTCAAATAATAACTTAGACCTTTCACTTTTAAACAAGACAAGTACTAGGTTAGTTAACTTGCATTTCTTGTTAAGGCATTCGATTAGACTTGAATAACCTAAACCTTCACTTTGATAAGTCTAACTAAGATCAGAATTAACTTAGTTTCTCTTATCCTAATCGAATTGGACTAAACAATTCATCCAGAAAACCTTTTTGTTAAGCCATAAACAATTCATACAAACCAAATAAATCAACTTGCATAATTATTTATCTCAACCTAAGCAATTGAAACAACATAGACATTAAAGCACCACAATTGCCTTGTAATTTCGTAGCCTAAACAATTGATACCAACAATAAAGCAAGATAGCAATAGTTTTCTTCTTAAAAACAATTGAATCACACACATACATCCATACACAAGTAATGGAATAAACATCAATTGTACCGAAATTTTGTTAAGCAAAAGCAATAAATATATGCAATAAAATCAGGCTTTTGTTAAACAGGAAAACGATTAACTAACAAATTCTTTACCTCAAGTTCTGCATCCTCTTCACCCCTTAAGATATGTCATTAAGCGCCAGTTCAAGATAGAACTCTCCCCCATTAATGTTGTCATCCTCTCGCAAGACAAAAGAACAACAACAAGGACCAACCTTTACCATAGAAAGGTTGAAAACCGGTTTTAACTAATGCAATGCAAAAGTTGAAAACCCCGAAACATATATGCTTTTATGCTAAACCAAACGATTCAACATATTGTGACTTTTTCACACATGTGTTTCAATCGGAACCCCTTATGATCCTTTGATAAAGCCTACCAACATGGGCTAGAATTTAATCCCGCTAAACCAAAAAGTCACCCAAACCATAAGGGTTTCACACATATGAGATCGGATATCAAAGCTATGAAAACCGAAATCAAACATCCCATAAACATACATAGCAATAATATAAAGCATTCAAGCACAGGCTATGTAATCGAAAACTATCACAAGAAAAATTATAAACTAATATTTTTATTCATAAATAAGATAGTTTTATTCAAGAATAGACTTTATTGAAAGAGATCAAAAACTAATGTCTATTTTTCAACAAATTTTTCAAAGATCATCTTCAATTTCCTCAAATTTTCAGGATCTTCATCAACAACACCTCGTTGATATCTCGGATTATGCACACAGTACCTTGGTTATGTTCTAAGCTAAAGCATTAACCTTTCGATTAATATTCCAGCATACTCCCTATTACCGATTCCAAGTTTAATCGATTTACTTTGGTTACGGATAACAATTCTTAGTAATGTTGCACATGTCTATGATGAGTTTCAATAGTACTGAGGGAGACTTGTCGGAGATTGAGAATATCAATCTTAGCATCCAAATTATTTTGGACAAGGAGATGAGTCACATCTTCCTTTCCATTTTCTATATCTTCACAACCATATTTCTTGAAGGTGTCATCAAGATAAACAGTTTCCTTAGAAGTCATTCCACTCAAGGCTTTCAGAAGTCTTGCTTGAGATCTGGTTTGAGGATAAATTATGTTACCATAGGTCCTCAAATAATATGATTTCATATACATTCGAGAAACATCTAACACATTCCAAACATAGGAGTCAGCCTTAAATAAATTTTACTGGCGATTTGAAAATATTTTTCGCATCTAATGTGTTAGAAATTCACAAAGATTCTTTTGAAGAATCAAACTTCTAGATCACGGGTCTAAAACTACTTTAGATAGGGAAACTTATCTGTTCACACCAATTGTTTATAAGACAACTTTTCTACACTTGGAGATAGATTAAGCATCTTGAGTAGATTGTGTAAACCCTACATGTTGAATAAGAGATTATTGACAGATACTGATGCCCGGATATGTGTGCTTCCTTACATCAATATATTGGGCATTGTAAGGATGCACATTCCAACGCAATTAAGCATTGGGGTGAGGATCTTCCTCACTACATACCTTTTGAGGAATTTCTTCCTTCTTGCTTTTAGGAACATTATTATGATCCCTTGTGTGGGTTTTGAATCCATCTTCTTCATTAGGAATATTGCGAGATGATATATCCTTGATTACATCTTGTTCCCGAGGATGGTATGTTCCTTGAACTTGAACCCGTCGTGGTCTAGATCTCCATCCGAAAGATTGTTGATGTCTTTTGTTCAAGACATTTTATATGTCCTCTTAAGGTATCCATTCCTTGTTGGAAATGTTTTCTAAACACCGCTGTCTAGATATACCTTTCGACATGTTTACGTAAGAAGATCTTCAATAAGGATCTTATTCCTTATTTGTAATGCTCCAACGATTGAGTAAGAATTTCACACTTTGTAGTACTGTTGATGAACTTCGTTGCATAAATCCAATTTTTGTTCCACATAATCTATCAGATTATTTTGAAGACTGAGTGTTTCTCGCTTTCCTTCACAAATTCTTACGTTCAATTGAACAATAAGTTCTAGGACATCATCTAGATTGTCAATGGTATTTCCCTTTTAAGAATATTTTTCAACATGTTTGAAAAATCTTTCTAACACTACTGAAATTGAACTTGGGTAGACTAGTGAATCTAATCTCTTTTCACAATTGGAAACAGACGATTTTTCACTAGAGATCGGAGTCGGATCAAAACATGATTCTTGAATTTGGATTCATTCTTTTCCATCGGGAACTCCGATTAGCAATCAAGTAATTAGTCATAGAATTTTTCTTTGATTTTCGAAAAGACTTATGAGACCAATTTCCATTGACTTTTTCTGAGGTCTGATTCTCATTATCTTGACATACGTTAACTAAATCACTCATTAGATTCATTTTCTTATAGGTTGGATGGAACCAAACACAGATTGTTAGATCTTTTCGTGTTTGCCTGCTCTGATACCAATTGAAATACGAGGGTACCCAAATATACCTCAATCTAAAACTTTTCCACCTATAAGTCCTTTCTCCGAAATTGATTGTCTATGGACCGAAGTCGAGACAATACAACTAATCGGTTCACACTTCGTGTGATCGTCTATGGATACGAGATCGAGACAATACGACAACAAGATAACTTGCGTGATTGACTATGGATACAAGATCGAGACAATACAACAACGAAGTATGTTTACTTGATAATAAGTTCGGACTTAACCAAACACAATAGGATTGCTATCAAGTAAATAGGAATTAACGTTTGTGTATTTTACTTCTAATTATAATAAAACAATTATAATTGCGGAAATAGAAAAGTAAAAGACAAAAAAGATTTTGTTAACGAGGAAACCGCAAATGCGAGAAAAACCACAGGACCTTGTCCCGAGTGAATACTCTCGGGATTAAGCCGCTATACAAAATCTAAACCAACTTCGTATAGTTGAGACCAAGCAACTAAATCTATAGTTCACCTAGTTCCCATCGTCAGATCCTCGCCTCCAACTTGTAATAAGTCACGCACTTGGAACAATTCCTTTGGTTCGTATTCCAAACGGTAAAGGAACAACAAATGCGTTTCTATAACAACTCTTTTCAAACAAGTGATATAAGTTTGACAAAAGGCTCCTCCGTTTATCCCAATAAACTCCTTTGTCGGAGTTCTTAGATCAATCTATCAACAACTACCAAAGTAATTGTTTAGACTATGCAATCAATACTTTTAATCACAAAGAATTGTATTGATGCTTAGATCTACTCAACTAATCAATCAAGGTTATCACAAAGATAAACCGATTATAGTTGGATCCCCCAGTAGATCAAGTTTTGTGCACACCAAAGATTATGAACTCAAATCGGAAATCTTCTTTGTCTTCAAATCTTCTTAAATCTTCAATAAACACACTGTCACAATCGGCTTGAATCTCTTGTGATCAATTACACACGAAACGCGTGCAGTAACAATGGATTATCACAAGATGTCTTTAGATCTACAAGCAGGTCTAAAGATCCCAGTGAAACTGATCTAGTTTGAGTGAATCTTATATCGAACGGAAGATTCTCAAGCATAAACAAACTAGGTGTAATCAAAGTTCAACAACCTGTTAGTCAATCAAATAGATCGAAAACTAATAATAAAGCGCAATTATCTAGTTTCCCACCACGGTACTCGTAGAAGCTTCCCAATCCCAAAGAAGTATTTAAAACGAGCGGTGAAAGAGATTTCGCCCAATTATGGTACTTTCCTCTCCGAATAGACGGCTCCACCAGTAACAACACAATAAGGTAGTTTTCACTGGTGCGAGGATTAGTTTGCTTGGAATGCAAGCTTCAATATTTATAGACCAGCGAAGTTTGGACACCAAGGAATCTCCAAAACCGAAAATATTCTCAAGATATGCAATATATTTCCAAATTTGGTTTCATAATTCCTGGAAATGCTTTGTCCAAATATTGACCGAAATCTCGATGAAAATCTCCAATTAGTAAATGCACATTACCAATTTTTATTTTATAAAGATATGCATTTTAATTCTTTGAAATTAAAAGCATATAAAATTAAAAACCTTAATTAAAAGATTCTCAATTTATTTCGATCAGGATTCTCCTTTAGCTATTAAGGAATATCTTTGAACAATAAAAGATAAGATTTCTTGCACATGTTCAAAGTATGTCGACATCTTTACTTTGTAAATCCTTTTTCATATTACAATCTTGGAACCGATTTGCCACACTTCCAAACAAGTTTAAAATTGGTTCATCGACTTCAAGAACTATGTGATTGATTACTATCAAATCACCATTAATGGGTTTCACGGTTCTACCAAAACAAGTTTCGGTTCTACCTCCATGTGGGTACTAGGATCGGTCACACTAGCTTTCCAAAATTTGGTTGAATAGGTACTAGGATCGGTTACCACATATTTATGGTATTTAACTTGTATTTGGTTGCACAAGTCATAGGATCGGTTACCAATAACTAAGAATTATTGCACCTCTTACAAGGATCGATTCCACACACTTGTGATCGGTTGCACCTCTTACTAGGATCGGTTCCCCAATGTCTAGAGTTGGTCATACCAATTACAACATATCGATCATACCATCTCAGGTGATTACTTAAGATCGGTTTCACTAATAAAAGTCATACCAATACAAAAGTCAGGCCTTGTGAATAGTTTTACCAAGATACATAAACAAGTTATGAACGATTATACTAAACACACATATTGGTAATCCAAAGATTTGCAGTGAATAACAATACCAATAAGATTGGCGATTTCCCTTTCGATTCATAAAACAAGTTTATGAATTGTACTTCCTTTAAACAAATGTAAAACACTGTTTCCTAGGACGAAATATTCATCCATACCCATACACATAATCACAATAGCATTCATACGATTATGCCGATGTCTTATATCTCGAAGTTCAAAAGATAAGCGTTATACTTCGTGATTATATTCCTTAATACTATGTCTAACTAGAGTATAATCATTCACAACTTCGCCATTATGTTTTGAATATACTTTCGACTTGAAAGATACGTTAGGAATGAAACAGTTCAAGTCAAATATTACTAACCTCAAGAAGAAGGATGATGTCGTCGTTGTAGCTTTTTACTTCTTCACATTCCTCAAGTCTTCACGTAATACTTGTAAGTCTCATATCCTAATAACTTTCTAGTAAACTTATACGAAGTTGACTCTAGTAAATAATCAACCGACTCTTTAAATGTTTTTTGGTTCACTAAAATATGACAACCAAACTTGACATACCAACGCTTGGTGGTTTTAACCGAGCTATGCTCTAACAAAACCCGTTTGTAGTTAGCGGAAATCCCACACTACACCCCTCACAAGAATCCATACAATCAAACCATTTTAAGATGAACAATTATATTTTTATTGATCAAACTCTCGAATGTTTACAAGATGAAAAGGAAGATAAGCTAAAGAATTACAATCGCTCTAAACTTTCTCTCTCTTAATGACTTGCTCAACACTCGAAAAGATCCCCCTCTATTAAGCACTTCGGCTCTTTATATAGGGTATTACATAGTGGATGACGGCTAAGTTGTCCTTTATTTTTCGGGTATGACTTGCGAAATATCGCAAATGTACAAATGTCAAATCTCGCAGCGCTCCTAAATCTCGCTAAGTCTTCACATCTTTCCTGTGTTCAAGCTTTCGTCACCGTTGCGTCATTATTATCTTCAATCTGCGACACCTTCGCAATATGTCGTTCATGGATTTCGCAAGAGTATTAGTGTTGCGATATTCTGATCCTACATCTTGCCTCTTCTCATGTCTTCTCTGCGAAGAAGAGAATGTCATGAGAACTAGTATTTTCGAAATGCAATCTGTTCATTTCCCATATTTTTTTCGCATTGACATGATCCTGTACCCTCACACAGAATTTATTACACGTATCTTTTCTTCCATCCATTTTTTGACACGTCTTTTTCACCTGTCATTTCTAAACCGTTCACGTCTTCTCTTCGCATTAAATGTATTTATATTTTCGAGAATTCTTCTTCCTATATATATTCTTCTTATTTCTTTCTTTTTCTCTTTTACTTTCCTCTCGCTTTCTCGCAACCTTTCTTCAACATCTCTCCGTAATTTCCGCTCTACAAGTACTTTGTAAATCTTCTTCTTTTTACTTCCTTTGATCTTCAATATTTCTTCATTCCCATACTCAAAATGGCTCCACCGTGTCGAGGTATTAAAGTCTTACGGAAAAGCTCAAAAGGATTTTGAAGGAAAAGGTTTCATATTATCCACCATTCTAGGTCAAGAACCTAAGTCCATTCTTTACGCAAACTATTTGCTTTGATCATCATTGTGATGATCGGAAATTATAATTTTACTAGGTCGGGGTTCTCGTTGGCCTTCCCATTCCTCTATATGACCCTAATCTTCCTTTGTTTTATGAAATTCTTGCTCATGCGAAATTCTCGCGAGCCATCTATCAATTGAGGCGGGGATTGTATCCGCTGATGCTTGAGTTTGCCAATTGTGGTGCTGGTAGAGGATCTCTTTACCCAAACGAAGTCAGGGATCCAGAATTTATGGACTTAGAGATATGCGCTGAAAAATATACGGTAGAGAGCTTCTTCGAAAACTATGAAGTAATAAATATGAAGAATGATAGAACTATTTGGGCGCTCGTGCGAAGAAGAAAGAAAATGTTTGCCCGGTGATAAGGTGCTTATGGAAGATATCGATTGGCATTCTGGCAAGAACAATATTCATTGCCATTCTAAGGACGATAGGTGGTGCGTCTTTCGCTAGCTTTGAAAAGGACCTTATGTTTCGGGTTCAAATGTACTCCTATGAATCTCTCCAATTATCAACCTTGGGTATTTAAGCGGCCCGAAAGCGAAAGAGGTATATTTCTTAAATTTCGCTCAACTTATGATCTTCACTCCTTTTTATACCTATTAATCTTGCGAAATTTTCAGATTATCAAACTAAGGAAGAGTTATAAAAGGAATGCCAAGGAAAGTACTCTAGCGGTGCTCCGTTCGATCACGGATGAAGTAAGAAATACTTTCTTTTGTTATTTTGAACAATATTGTTGCCTCTGTTTCTTATCTTCATTCGTGTGCGAAGGTTGGTGTTGAAGTTGTTGAAGAAGAAAAAATTCCGAGGTTGCGAAGGCCAAAGGCAAGAGTAAGGGTCCTCTTCGCAAGGGGAAATCCTTGCCCCACCTTCAAAAAGCGAAAGCTTCACTCTCCCTCTCCTTCAAATCCTCAATCTGGCGAAAGCTACGATGATGAGGATAATGATGATGTTGATACTTCTCTCAAAAGAGAATTTTCCAGCCCACTCTTCTATGGCACAAGCTGTTGACAGCATTTTCTCGATTCCATGCAAGGGATTGGAGATGATCGCCTCTCTAGTACGTGCCAAGCCCTCGTGAGTATCTGCGATGCTCCTTTATTAGAGAGTGACGAATCTCTTTATGGGGTCTCCAGATCAGTGACTCCCAGTTTTATAAACTCGCTTGGTGTTTTGGTATGTCTTTATTCCCCTATTTCTTCATAGTTTTGATTTTAAGTTATATCTTTTTAATTTCTTTACTTTCCTTTATAGTCAGGAGAGCTTCCTTTGTTGTTGCCTCGGATCTTGAGAAGAGGCGCAGTATTCTTGAAAAGAAGAATCTTGAACTTGAAGAATGAAGAATTGAAACTGAAGCATTGTTGTTCTTCGCAAGAGAAATGAAGAATTTTAAAATGAAAGCGCTATTCTTCGCGAGAAGACCAAACAAGCGGAAGTTGATTCTTCTACTCGGAAGAATAAGATATCTAATCTTCAAAGCGCCGTCAACAACTTTATGGTATGAGACTCTTCCCTTTTTCCTTTCTTTTGTTCTCTCATTATCTTCCCTTATCTAACTTACCATTTTTAAAGACGTTTATAACCTTTCGATGAAGCTATTTTTCTTCACTCATTTCCAGAACCTATGGATAATGATGCTCTCCTTGCTCATCTCAACGATTATTTGGATAGTTTTTCAAATAACAAGATTAAATCCCTTCCTCTAAACGAACTTCAATCCAAATTTCGCCTCTTAGAACTTGATCATAGATCTAGTTTAAAGCTTAGCCAACCAATTTAAACGTCTGTATCTTAGTTCTAGAGAGAAATTAGTACTTTAAGGAAGAAAATTAGTGATCTTATAGATGACAAAGATCGCATCGCTAGTCAAGGTGCTCAAGCATTAGCGAAAATCCAAAAAACTCTTCTTGAGGTTCAAGTTGAACGGGATGAATCCATCCGCAAAAATGCTAAACAGTGATGATGAATTCGCTTGGGCTGCGAAGGTTCTAGATGACGCCAGAAATAATTTAGGTGTTAACGTTAGCCTTCAAAGTCGAGCATACGGCCTTGATTAGGGATATGATTTACGATAAAGAAGGTTATTAATTATTCTCCTTTATTTTTTTTTATTTTTTATGAAGTCATCATTAAGTTGCTAATTCATTGTCATATGTTCGCCGAGAGGCGAGGAGAGATTTCACAAAAGAATTGAAGAACTTGAATGAAAGAACGCTCATGAAGGACTTCTCTCTTGAAATGACAAATATTCCAAATTAAAGAAGAAGCTACAAATTACTGTAGCGAATTTCAAAAATGATGATGTTCTCTTTCGCAATCAGACTATTAAGACAGTCTGCGATGACAACAGCATTCCTCATTCTTCATACCCTTGTCTTCTTGACGAAATCCATGAGAATATGCCTTCTTTGGATATCTCTGACAGCGATGCTAGCGAAGAAGAAGAATCAGATGAAGGTGAAGAAGTAGAAGAATCTGATGAAGACGAAGAAAATGAAGAAGAAGAATCAAACAAGAAATAATTCTTTTTTCTTCTTTCTCTTTTTGTAATATATGTACATTCCTTCTTTTTAATCTTTTATTTTTGTAATCTTTTCTTTGCTAGAATTTCTTGGATCTTCAAATATTAGCTCTACCTTTGTTGTTCCTTTACGCACATGTTAAAAGAATAATTATTTTTGCAATATAGTTAGTCAATATATTATCAACCTTTGCGTAAATCTATCATATGAAGACAAATAACATGTTTTTATTTTATGCATTCCCATACTTGCCTCTGTTTTTTGCGTTCAAATGAGAGATTAAGCAAGTTATTTTCGAATAATGATATGTATTCATGCCTCAATCTAGCATGTTATTCTTTTTGAATTTTCATAAGCAAATATTTCTTGATTTCTTCCAAGATTTCATTCTTTCTTTTTCTTTTATGTGGTCTTATTTTGCCTTCCTAGTTAAAGGTCTTACTGTGCCACCTCTTGTCATTGCGACAAAATCACAGGACGTCTTTACACTTTCATGTAATGACCCATTGATCTTTCCTTATCATTTCTCTAGTATTGTTGCCTCTGCAGGATATTTTTGTTGCGACAATATGACAGGCCTAAAAATTCTTGCGAACTTAAAGCCCCATGACATTGTCGTCTTGCGACGAAATCGCGAGGACGTCCTTACACTTTCATGTCTTGCCCCTTGATCTCGTCTTATCTTTTTTTTTTTTGTATTATTACCTCTTGAGATTGTCGCACAAATATGACAAGCCTAAATTTCCTTTCGAAAATAAAGCCTCATGACATTTGCGTCTTAAGACACTTATCGGCTCCCTAATGGAGGGTGCGCCCTTATCATCTCCTCTGGTTGCCCCTTCAAGGAGGCGTACATCGGCCATACAAGACTAGCTCCTCCCATCAGGTCTTAACAACAACCCGGTTGTTTTCGCAACCTCTTATCCCTTTTGCCTATAAGGCTTATGGTTACGAGACTACACCCTAAGTGGAGTTTTCTTGAGTAGAGTGCAGATACGCCAAGACTTTCCAAGAATGGCCGAGACACTTCAAATGCGCCATGCACTCTTGGATCAACCGTGTACCTCGGCGCCTTGATCATATGCTGACTCCTTAGAAGAGACCCTCAGTCGTCCAACCTAAGTCATAGCTTAGGTTGAAAATCAAAATACCTCTCTGGATGGGCTTTATTGACCCCAAATCTCCATGACTCGGGTTCCGGGGCGGTGTAACCTTTTCCAGAGCCATGTTAACAGTACCCCTTTTATGACGCACTTTAGGTCTTACATTTGCCTCTTGCGAAATTTTGATTTCGCGAACTAGGGTGTACGCCATAGCAGGTTCGCCCCTTTCTTTGTCATTGATTTTTGATTTTTGATTGTCATTATCTTTGCGAACGTTTCGCGCACTCTTTCTTCAATTATCATAGTCTTTGCATCTTCAGCATATCCTCGTTACTCAAAAACTCAATTTTTTTTTATTTTTTTTATTTTTTACAATTTTCGCAAGCCTAAAATCAATCATTCACTCCTTGCATTTCTTATTTCTGCTGCTCTCGGCTTCTGCATTATTCAAATTTCCTAGTACTTCCTTCTCTTTTGCGAAATCATCGCCATTTCTTACTTTCAACGAGGCATTGGTCTCATGACGTATTTTCTTCTCTCTTTTCTATTATGTCTACCATCAATCTTTCCCTTCTTTGTTCTTGTTTAATGTTTTGTTTCCAACTCTTCTTCTGCGCAGCTCGTTCCTCGCAAGATTCTATATCGACTTTATAACACTTCTTTCCTTCGATCCAGTCTCCTTTTATAACGCCAACACCACTGGGATGAGGGATTTGATACAGCAGGTGGAAAGTCGTGCCACACTAGAATCTCATGTAACCAAGTCGATCCCGATCAATGCGTTATAGGGTGATTCCACATCAACTATACGAATACAATTTCGAGAGAGCGGCCCCTTCGGTGGAATTCGCATATGAACTTCTCCTTTAGGCTTATTTTGGAGTTCCATTAAAACCATAAATTTTGTAAGTTGAAGGTATTAAATCTTCATCTTTCCCTCCCATAGTTTTATAAGTGTGATAAAAAAGAATATTCACGGAACTTCCAATGTCGATCAAAATTCTATTGATTGCCCATGAATTCTCAGCTTCATCATCTTCATCATCACTAGGTTTTGGGTTAATCTCCAATCTTACCACTAATGGGTGGTCATGCATCTCTCCATCCTCAGGTACTTCTTCTGCGGTAAAAGAAATAATTTGCTTTTGCCATTCTTTCAGTGGCGACGTCTTCGCAATGTTCATTATTTCTCTATTATCAGCATCTCTTGCGAAAACCCTGCTGAGAGTGTTATCATGAAAATATTCAATTGTCTTGTACGAATATACAATAGAGTTACAAAACAGGTTCTTTGCCTTTGCTCCAACTTCTATCACAAATGTTTCTCCTCCTTTTGTTGTATTTACTCTGCGAATTTCTGGCGGTGGCGGTAATGGTTGAGGCGAGATTGATTTTTTAGAAAATGATTTAACTTCCCTTGGTCTATCATTCTGAGGATAATTCTTTTATATTTGCAATCATTTTTTGAGTGTCCATGGAAATGGTGATAAGAACAAAATTCATGACTTCTCGTCGCTCGGAGGTGGTTCACTTCCCATGTTCCATGGCGCGAGTATGTTTTCCATCAAGATTATAGCTTCTCATATTTTCTCCACACTAGCATTCAGTGGCTGCATCTTTATTTCTTCCCATATTATCCTGTGATTTATTTGTCCTCTCAAGTGATAATTTTGCCTCACGACTTCCATAAGTTTCTTGTGTCGATCAAGTCTTTGGATTTTGTTATTTCCACCACGGTTATAGAAGTTTCTTTCTCTCTCAAATTCTTCTTGATCACGACTCCCCATAGCTACTAGCTTCTGCTGACTATCACCCGTTATCCTCTCTTGTTGCCCTTGCGAGGTGCTCGCCACTGTATTTATCAACTTAGGTAACAAGCTTGCATTCGGCCGCTTTTGAACTTGTGTTCAATAACTTGGTATGATTCCATCTCACTTTGCTTTTCCTCCAGGCAATATACTCATCCTCTCGAAGTTCTGCCCAACTCGGTCATTGTGATTGTATTCTTGATTCTAAAAATTTGAATATATAACGTATTGGTTGCGAACATAAGCGTTAATGAATGATAAAATGAGATATCTCTCATCCACACGACCAGCCATATCACTTTACATCGTCTTCCACCTCACGGTTAGATGTTTTAAACTTTCGCCAACCCTTTGTTTTAACTTAAATACATCTTCAATGCCGGTCGCGAGGAGTTGTTACTTATATACGCTCCTAAAAATATAGCTTTGCAAAATGGTTGAAAGATGTTATGGTATTCTTTGGTAAACCTTCAAACCATTTCAAAGGCCTCTCTGTTAGACTTGATGCAAAATATTTGCACAATATAGCATCATGGTTCTCCCATTGTAGCATACATCTCACATAAGCTTTGATGTGTTGTACTTCACAAGTTGTTCCATCGAAAATCTTTGGTTAACGTTAGGTAAATTGCACTTTGTGGGTATTCCTCCTAATTGTACTTCTTGTGTGAATGGAGTTTTCGCAGCTTCTTCTATGGCTTCATCCAATTGTCTCTTACCTCCTTCTTTTTTACTATTTAACATTCCTCTCATTTCCGCTAACTCTCTCAAAATTTGTTCATTTATACCAGAATTTGGATCCATTGGTATTTTAGCTCAGCCTCTCTCTTCTTACAACGTTCATATCTTTTTTGACTTTCTTGTTCATCATTTTCTTCTCGTCTTTCTTTGCGATCTTCTCCTTCATTTATCTCATGAATTCGCACACCGTTATATCTATCATTTCTCTTCTTCGCTGCCTTTCGGCTCTCCTTTGTATTCTATCATATTCTTCATTGATATTATCATTGTTACGATTTTGTTCGCCTTCTTTATCGATTATCATGATTGTTCGCGAATTGCCTCTTGTAACTCTTGTTCTTCCACTTCCACTCTCGGTCTTTCCCTCTCGCAAGTTAGACGTGCTTGTTCGGTGTAGTGTCTTTCAATTTCATCTTCAATTTCTTTGCTTTCTCTCGTGCTTCTCTCCCATGCAATATTCTCCTTCTTCCTTCCCGATTTTCTTCGCCATTTTGATTATTTTGCCCCGACGTTGCCTATTTCCCGATTTCTATTATTTTGCCCATTTTGAAGAGTTTGACACGTGGGATATAACGATCTTCCATTATTTCTCTTCTTTCATGACGTTCTTCGCACAGTTTTTGCTCTTCCTCTCGAGTTTCTTCATTAGCATTTTCTACGAGTAAATTTCTTCTTACTTCTTCTCTAACTCGACCTTGAACTTGACCTTGTGGTGCTTCTTGACCTTCTATTTTTAATCTCATGTTTTCCATCCTCAACTCATGATTTTTCCTTGTCAGATTTGCACGTTCTTCTGCTTCTAATCGCCTTTCTTCGTGTATCGTTTGTCTTAATGTCTCTAAAGCTGCGATCTCTTCATTTCCATGAATTATTTGTCCAATTACTTCTTGGTCTCTCTCCTCTCGTCCATTGCTTCCTAATTGTTGTTCTTATCCCATTTCACCTACAGAATCTGATCGCCAAGTATGTACACTTACTCTATCATAATCCATAGTTCTATTTTGTATTGGCGTACATTGAATTGGCGATTGAACTTGATTTTCTTCATTATTCCTTGTGTTCATTCATGAAGATTCCCCTATTTCATCTCCCCCTTTCTCCGGCAAGTCTCCTACTCCTTCTAACGATTGTTGGTTGTTTTGATGCACGTTTCCTTTCTAGCCATTTTCAATCTCGGTGAATTGTTGAAAATTATATGAAATTCCTTTCCTATTACTCCAAATTCATTCAAATTACAATATCAATCTTCAATCGAGTCCCTTTTGTTTTAGCGCCATTATGTAGTTGCAGAAATCCCACACTACACCCCTCACAAGAATCCATACAATCAAACCATTTTAAGATGAACAATTATATTTTTATTGATCAAACTCTCGAATGTTTACAAGATGAAAGGAAGATAAGCTAAAGAATTACAATCGCTCTAAACTTTCTCTCTCTTAATGACTTGCTCAACACTCGAAAAGATCCCCCTCTATTAAGCACATTCGGCTCTTTATATAGGGTATTACATAGTGGATGACAGCTAAGCTGTCCTTTATTTTCGGGTATGACTTGCGAAGTATCACAAATGTACAAATGTCAAATCTCGCAACGCTCCTAAATCTCGCTAAGTCTTTACATCTTTCCTGTGCTCAAGCTTTCGTCACCCGTTGCGTCATTCTTATCTTCAATCTGCGACACCTTCGCAATATGTCGTTCATGGATTTCGCAAGAGTATTAGTGTTGCAATATTCTGATCCTACACCGTTTTCATACTGCTCATGGTCATGAAAATTCGTTTGCAAACCCGTATGCATACTGGCTTGTAGACGTCGATATTCGGTAAACTTGTTTTGGCTGTAACTTCTTCGTTCAAACTCGGAATGACCTCATTCTTTTTGCATTCTCTTACTCTTTGAATTCTCTTCAAATTAGAGATGAGAATTGTTGAATTTGAATGAGTTAAGATTGGTAATTTTCCTGTCTCTTGTTTTTTGAGTGTTTTACTCCGTTTCGTCGCACTTTTTCTACTTCTTAGACTTGGGCACTTGGATTATTGGAGTACTCCTTTTATAAGCTCATTTGTAGCTTTTACAAGAATGATTTTGGTGAATCATAAAAAGGAAGTTCAAGAATGGGCGTTGAGTACGCATTCTTTATGGAATTCTTGAATGTTCACAATCATCTTATGTGAACTATGGTGCATGGTCGTTAATGACTTTGTATGTTCTTCTTTTTTAATAAAATATTTTTATACGCCTTTGGTAGATATTCTTGGTGTAAATCCGGGCGAAAAAGATTGATTCTGCCCTATAAGGACAAATCATCTTATACGTGCATTACTAGTTTGGAAGATGACTTTGCGGTATTAATCTTTATGGTTTTAAATTGTTATGGGATATGTGTGTTTGCGTCAAGTGAAATATGATTGTCCCACACGTGCTCAAAAGTTAAGTCTATCATATGTCATTATGAAAATATTGATAAAAGATAGAATAAAATTTTGACAACAAAAGTTAAGCCTATTATGTCATTATGCAAATATTGATGGAAGATAGGATGAACCTTTGTTTACAAAAGGTTAAGTCTATTACATGTCTGTATGCAAATATTGATGAAAAATAGAATGAATCCTTGAATATTCCGGTCTTTCCGATCCACTTTATGTGAAAGTCGTATGTGCTCTCAGTAAGTTCTCTTATGTTGAGCATTTTACGATTAAATTAATCATAGGTTCTCTTGTGGTTAATATAATTGAGTATTTTGGATACAAATTCATGTTTCATGTGATTTGTTAAGGTCCAAAGAAATCATTCTTTTCTTGTAAAAGTAAGGTCGCTCTTGTTGTTCTTTCGGGAATGACATTTTATGGGGGAGAGTTCTTATTTGAACTTGTGCAATTGCCAAATCTTTGTGGGGAGTCTTGTGTGGAATATTGTAGGAGTTATCTTGTATCTTTATAAACTCCTTGATGAATACACTAAGTTTACGACTATGTGAAATCATCGAAACAAGTTGGTATGTTGTTCTCTTTTGGTCATGAAGTATCTCTATGAAAATTTCATGAGGATCCCACTAGTTTCGTACCTTTGCCAATTTATATTGACAAAAAGGGGAAGAATTAATGTGTAGTTCACACTAAAAATACATATGGTTTACGGATCATTATGTAAGGGGGGGGGGGGGGTGGTTTTCATTGTGAGATGAAGTATTGACTAAGGGGGGGTGATACATATCACCATAGTATTGTTGTCAAAGTTGTGATAAAATTGAACTTTGATGTTGTGTAATATCTATGACATTGTATAGCAATGATTGAGAGCAAGAATCTGTTTTCTTATTGTTATAGCTACGGATCTTCAACAACTATAATCTTTGAGTTGAACACATTTAGAATCATTGGAGTACTTGGAAGTGACGAAGATTTCGAGTAATCTTGAAGAACCAAGGAGATCAAGCATTTGGATGAGAAGCTTACAAAGTTTATTTATTTTGTAATCCATATGTATTGATAGTTTTTCACTAAAATTGACAAAGGGAGATTGTTAGAGAAGCTGCTGTTCAAACTCATAGCGTTGCTATCTCAAGCTTGTTTATCAATGTTAGTGATCAAAACTATAAGTCTTTATTTCTAGCCTACTTATAGATGTCTCGGACTAGGATAGATTGTGTAGTTGAGCATTAGACTTCAATGCGTTCATCAATTGAAGACGAAGAACTACTAAGGAGAGCTTGTGGAACTTCATCAATAAAAGGTATGTGGAGACTAAAACTCATCTATCACTTGGAAAGTCTATTTCTACTCTATCTCCTATATTGAGACATAAGTCGTAGTGTTATATAGTTTTTTACATTTATGCACATTTGATATTTTCAAGTTTGAGTTTAATAAAGTTTCAATGATTAAAATAGAGTTTAGAACTATTGGATTATAAACATAGTGTGCATTCTTGCATGTATGTGATCCATGACCGGAACTAAAGTATGCATACCCGTATGCGTACTTGTAGTTGTGAAATTCCGTGTACCAAGTACAAATACCGGTACGCGTACTTGCGTGAGGTATATGTCCGAGAATTTCTGCTGAGTTTTGGAAGTGTACTTAAGTATGCGTACACGTTCGCATACTTGGCGAACCCATACTTGGGATCGGCTACTTAAGTATGCGTACCCGTTTGCATACTTGAGTGGTTAAAGTTCTAAAATCGGTTGGTATATGAACTAATATATTTATATATTAAGGAATGCATTCTTTGCAAACCGTGGCTATAATGTTCATGAATTGATTCGAGTGAATCAAACCGATTTTGCTTCGATCGTGTTCTTGTATTCTTCTATGAGAATAAGCAATTGAACAACTCTTTAACTAGTTTCATTTGAGTCATTTGAACTAGTTATGGTTAAGATGAATAAGGTTTATATGAGAGTGTTCATATAGCTAACCTCGGTTAACTACTGTTGATCCAACATGGTGTGCACGTTTAGGTAAGGTTACATAAACCTAAATGAAGGTACATTTCATTTGTGCATAACAAGCTAAGCTCGATCTAACGGTTGAAAGATATTAGCTTGAATCTAATCAGGTTTTCATCTAACGGTGAATATTGAATGCTTTGTTACTAAGGTAACTTAGATTGCAAACCCTGATTTGAAAACTATATAAAGGAGAACTCTAGCAACTGGGAAACCTAATCCCCACACCTCCTGTGTGATACTAGTTTCATAAGCTAGAGTCGATTCTCCTTTAACCTTAGGTTTTTCACGAGACCCTGTAGGTTAACGACTTAAAGACTTTATTGGGATTGTGAAGCCTGACCCAACCATTTTCTCTGTAGTTGCGTGTTCTGATCGTACTTCTACTATCGTGATTGAGTATTATCTTTGCTAAGATTTGCTTGAGATTTATCTCCGATAGGTAAGATTAAAAGTAGTCAAAAACATTTTCATCTCATCGTTTGTGATTCTATAATATCTTGTTTCGCTACCATACGATTAAGATTATTGTGAGGTGATTGATAATACTAGGCTATTCTTCTGAATATAAGTCACAATTGGTTCTTTCACCTTGATTTATCAAAAGACGGAAAAAAAACTCATAGGTATTTCTGTGGGAGACACATTTATCTATTCCAATAGACTTTTCCGTGGTGAGATGTTTGTTTATCAAGTCTTCGACTTTGGGTCGTAGCAACTCTTGGTTGTGGGTGAGATCGGCTAAGGGAATCAAATGCGTAGTATCCTGTTGGGATCGAGAGATGTAAGGAGCGCAACCGTACCTTGAATCGATATGAGATTTATTAGGGTTCAACTACAGTCCAGTCCGAAGATCATTGGTAGTAGGCTAGTGTCTGTATCGGCTTAATACAGTGTGGTGTTCAAAGCTGGACTAGGTCCCGGGGTTTTTCTGCATTTGCGGTTTTCCTCATTAACAAAATTTTGGTGTCTGTGTTATTTCTTTTCTGCATTATATTTTGTTATATAATTAAAATATCACTGGTTGTGCGTTGAATCGATCAATTGGTAAATCCAACCTTTGGTTGTTGATTGAAATTTATTGATCCTTGAACATTGGTCTTTGGTACCGTTCAAGTTTCTTCTCTTATATTCAATCGAGATCGCAAATTCCTATTTGCTGATTGCAGATTGAATTGAGAGATAGAGATATAAAACTCTTTGATATACTTTTCTCTAGATTGAGTCTGACTGTCTAGTTGATTCTCTTGAAAGTATATTGGAGTTTGTATATTCAGATTGCCAAACGAAATATTAGGTGTGGTTGTTGTACCCCCACTTTTTCAGATGAGTTCAAGTCTCCACATACCTTTTGTTGATGAAGTTCCACAAGTTCCCTTGAGTAGTTCTTCGTCTTCATTCGATAAACGTCGTGAAGTCTAAAGCTCAACTACACATTCTATCTTAATCTGAGACTTAGTTATAAGTGGACTAGAAATCAAGACTTATAGTTTTGGCAACTAAACTTGACAAACAAGCTTGAGATAGCAACTCTTGCGAGTTCGACCAAGCAGTGCTCTAACAGTAAGAACTCCAAAACACTTGAAAACAAAAAAGTAAGTATAACTAGAGAGAAATTAAGGGAAAGATACTTACAGAAGGAAGAAATCTGAAAAGCCAACATCAACACCAAACTAACAAGTTCACCTGAAAATCAACTCAACTGACTTTGTTAATCTTTTCCATCATGAATCTGAGAATGCCCCAATTGCAAACCGAAACTACCAATTCTTCTTCTCACAAATCGACCATAGATTCATCTTCTACAAACCCTAAATCATCATCAATTGCTCAATTCAAATCAGTTCAAACCCCTAAAAGCAATTAAACCCATCTTTGTAACTCAATCACCAACAGAATTCTCATTTAATCTTCAGTTCTTCATCTCATTCTCGCCATTAATCAGCAGCACAAAGCACTATGTTCTTCGCACCATCAGAATCTATCGATCATAACACCCCCCCCCCCATACTCTTACATCTGCTGCACCAATCATCAGAAGAAAAAGAAGATTAAGATTAAAAAACAAGAAAAAAAACCCTATAGATCAACTGAAATCCTAAAAAAAAATAGATTCACTAATGAAACCCTAAAATCGAAAAATAGATGATGATGAATCACTTACCCATATCGAAACTGCAATCGATATGTTATGACTGGAGATTTGTTATGCAGTCGTATGAAACTGCAAACGATTCAGGGATGATTGGAGTTCTTGAGAGGAAGAGAAGAGAGTCGGGAGGAGAAAAAAGAGAGAGAAGTGAAAATGGGAAATGAAAATGAAATGGAAAAGTCGAGTGAAAATATCTATGTCTTATGCACAGGGGAAATATCCTCTAGTACAACCCATCTTGGGTGGAAAAAAATATAGCAGCATGTGAATGGCACACACGCAAATACACCTGTTACTAGCTCTAGTGAGACCAAGCGTGTGAGTAGCACGCGCAAAATATTAGCCTGTTACGATTTGTAACGGCTCTCACCTATTACGAATAATGAAAAACTTTTGTAACGGCTCATGCCTGTTACAACTGAGTTGTAACGGCTTTTTGTAATAGAAAAATTTATAACGGCTGCTGGGCTGTTACGAATTTAATTGAGAATCCTGAAAAATGGTGAAGTGATAGAACGGTTCGGTCTTCAATACCTGATACAGAAGTTCTCCAAATGTCTTCGTCGATCTTCAACATTCAAGGCTGATCTCTGATACTCAACTACAATTCTAACCTATCTGAAACTTGACTTAGTAGACTATAAATCACCATTTAGTTTTGATCACCTAACGTTGACAACAAGCTTGAGATAGCAAAACTTGTGGGTTGAACCGAGCAATGCTCTAACACATGCACTTATCAATTAGCTTTCTCTCTCTGATTGTGAACGGGGAATGAAATGATAAAAAGGCTGTAAAGAGACAGTACTTTTAATCAAAATTATAGAGAGCTAGATGATGTTTTAAACTTGACAATCAAAAATATATGCCAGATCATCAAGATAATTAACATGGTCGATACTAACACGAGATATTTTTGTGAGAATTCATCTTTAGACCTTTAATTAAAGCTTCAAAATTTTGAATAACTATCTTGCAGTTCTCTATTTCATCTTCCCAAATATCGAAAAAGAAAGGAAAAAGGTATCATTAACAAACAAATGAGAAACTCTAGTAGCACCTCCATTAACAAAAAAATCTACAGGCATATTCATCGTGCAACAGTTTATCAGATAGTCCAGAAAGTACTTGTACCACAACAATAAATAGAGAGAGAAATCTGAAATACGACTACCTTATTCATCTTTTAGCGAAACAAATGTGTTAGCCCTTTTCCCGTATGAGGCAAACTAATGAAAGAAGTGAGAATTCTTCTCTCAAGCTTTATAGAGGTTTATCTTTCTCTTTGTCTTAGTGATTTTTCTTTTATTTTGGTTACTTTTCCAGCTCAACCTTAATTTCCACTTTATCCCATCCTCTGATAGCTCCGTAGGTTTATCAAGCAATCTAGTCTAGCATGGTGAAATCTAAGGCTGAGGCCAGAGTTTTGTATTTTCTTTCACATCACAAAACTCGGCGAGCCATTTATTACAAGGCTTTTCTTAAATATAGCCCACGCTTTTATTAACTGTAACTCATATTAATTATAACCCACAGAATTTTTTTGATTTATTTACCAAAGCCCAAATCATAGCCCTAATTATATGAACTGAGTTTAAATCTAGTTAGTTGAGTCGACTCGATATTAAACCTACCGTTTTAAACAAAGGCCCTAGATTCTTTTCCTTCCTCTAACAAAAACAAACCTTAACAAATAAACCTTAGATTTTGTTCCTTCTTCCTCTAACTCGACATTCCTTCTTCCTCTAACAAAAACAAACCTTAGATTTTTTTCTTTTTGAATAATCAGATCATTCTCATCCATTTGGTTTCGTTTGTTTAATTTAGTGCAACTCCTTTTTTGGGTGCAACTTCTTTCTTAAGCTTAAGATTAAGTTTTCTCTTTCTGCAACTTTTCATTAGTATCATACAAACATATGATTTCTTAAGCTTAAGTTTTTTTTTGAAGAGACAAGAACAAGTAGTTGAATAGTACATCATGTAAGGTTTTGTGATTCAAAGAATATTGCCCAAAAAACATGGCTAGTACGTATATTTATGTTAATCATTTAATTGATCATCATAAGGACCGGTTATCATCTTGACGTAGGTACACGGTGAACCTCTTCCAAAAACGAACTACGTACACATTATAAAGATGGAGTATTAACACAATATTAGATTTTGTGCATCTGTTATAAAAATCGACAATAGGAACTCACCACTACACATACAAGAGAGAATTTGGATTTAATTACCTTAAGAAACATGCAACTCCTCCATAGATCATTACCAGTATCACGAGACCCATGATTTGGTGATAAAATCAAACTATCAGTGATTTGATTTGATCAAAAATTAAATAGTACTTATACTTTCCGACTCACTGACACAGTGATTCATCCTACCTATTCATGGGCTATGAATAAAAATTAAAAGGTCAAATTTATATTTTTAGTCAAAACGTACTGACCAAAGTCAAGTGGGTCATGGTTAAGAAAAGCGTGGGTTATATTTAAGAAAAGCCTATTACAAAAGAGGACAAGGTTTCTTTTAAAGTGACCTGAAAACAGTTGATAGCAAACATTATCTCAATCGAAATGGTGGAGTACCCAAATTACCATCAGAAGAATTTAAAAGTATGAGGAAGGATGATCATCACTTGGGATCCAATCCGCGGATTTGATCTAATCCACCATTTTTTTGGCGGGTGGATGTCCGACCCGTACATTAATAAAGCAGATGAGCATGCAATTTGTGAGACCTAACTAGTTTTTTATTGGATGCATGTGCTATCTTAAAAATCCATTAGATACCCGCTCATGTTACAATAATGTTATATATGGTAAAGATGGTGCTAGTTGTAAGGACTTGTTTTTCAGAAGTGTTGTGTATGGCACATAGCACGTATAATGTTCTTATGCAGGTTTAAAGTTTTTTTTAGACATGACAACTTCTGCATATGGAATGATTTCTTTTTTTAGGGCATTTTCGATGTCACCATTTATATACATGTTATTATTGTGTAGGTTTGTGGGATTTCAATCATTTTTGTTAGTTAACCATCTGGGGTTAGCCCAGTTGGCCAGGAGTCTGACTCTCAAGTAGGAGGTCAGCAGTTTGAGTCTCCGCTCAAACATTGGAGATCTCGTGTAATTACTACTAACTTTGTAGGATCAGAATAAAGCAACACCAACACCCTTGCGAAATCCATGAGCGACACATTGCGAGGACGTCGCAGATGGGTAATAAAAATGACGCAACAGATGAAGACAGCCTGAACATGAGAAAGATGTGAAGACCTAGCGAGATTTAACGTTTGTACACTTGCGAGAATGTCGCAAGTCAGATCCGAAAATAAAGGACAGCTTAGCTGTCATCCACTATGTAACGTCCTATATAAAGAGCCGAACTGGCTTAAGAGAAGGGAGATCTTTTTCGAGTGTTGAGCAAGTCATTAGGAGAGAGAAAGTTCAGAGCGGTTGTTAATTCTTTGGTTTATTTCCTTTTCATCTTGTAACATTGGTGAGATTAATTAATAAAGATTGTGATTGTTCATCTTAAAATGACTTAATTGTGTGAATTCTTGTGAGGGGTGTAGTGTGGGATTTCCTGCAACTACATAATGGCGCTAGAAACAGGGATGATTGAAGATTGATATTGTGATTTGAAAGAATTTGGAGTAATAAGAAAGGAATTTCATATAATTTTCAACAATTCACTGAGATTGAAAAATGGCTAGAAGGAGACGTGCATCAAAACAACCAACAACTGTTAGAAGGAGTAGGAGACTTGCTGGAGAATGGAGAGATGAAATGGGGGAATCTTCAAGAATGAACACGAGGAACAATGTATAAAATCAAGTTCAATCGCCAATTCAACGTACACCAATACAAAATAGAACTGTGGATTATGACAGAGTGAGCGTACATACTTGGCGATCAAATTCTGTAGATGAAATGGGAGAAGAGCAGCAATTAGGAAGCAATGTACGAGAGGAGAGAGACCAAGAAGTAATTGGAGGAATAATTCATGGAAATGAAGAGATTACAGCGTTAGAGGCATTGAGGCAAACAATACATGAAGAAAGGCGATTAGAAGCAGAAGAACGTGCAAATCTGACAAGGCAAAATCATGAGTTGAGGATGGAAAACATGAGATTACAAAATAGAAGGTCAAGAAGCACTACAAGGTCAAGTTCAATATCAGTTAGAGAAGAAATAAGAAGAAATTTACCTGTAGAAAATGCTAATGAAGAAACTCGAGAGGAAGTGCAAAATCCAGGCGAAGAACTTCGCGAAAGAAGAGAAATAATGGATGATCGTTATATCCAACATGCTGAAACTCTTCAAAATGGGCAAAATGATAGAAATCAGGGAAATATGCAACGTCAGGGTCGAAATAATCAAGATGACGAAGAAAATCAGGAAGAAGGAAGGAGAATATTGCATGGGAGAGAAGCACAGAGAAAGCAAAAAGAAATTGAAGATGAAATTGAAAGACACTACACTGAACAAGCACGTCTAGCTTGCGAGAGGGAAAGACTGAGAGCAGAAGTGGAAGAACAGGAGCTACAAAAGGAAATTCGCCAGAACAATCATGATAATCGAGAAAGAAGGTGAGAACAAAATCGCAACAATGGTAATATCAATGAAGAATATGATAGAGTACAAAGGAGAGATGAAAGGCAGCAAAGAAGAGAAAATGAGAGATATAACGGTGTGCGTATTCATGAAAGAAATGAAGGAGAAGATCGCATAGAAAGACGAGAAGAAAATGATGAACAAGAAAGTAAAAACAAATATGAACGCATAAGAAGAGAGGCGGAGCTAAAAAGACCAATGGATCCAAATTCTAGTATAAATGAACAAATTTTGAGAGAGTTAGCGGAAATGAGAGGAATGTTAAATAATAAAAAAGAAGGAGGTAAGAGACAACTGGATGAAGCCATAGAAGAAGCTACGAAAACTCCATTCACACAAGAAGTACAATTAGGAGGAATATCCCCAAAGTGCAATTTACCTGCGTTAACCAGCATTTTCGATGGAACAACTTGTGCAGTACAACACATCAAGGCTTATGTGAGATGTATGCTACAATGGGAGAACCATGATGCTATATTTTGCAAATATTTTGCATCAAGTATAACATGAGAGGCCTTAAAATGGTTTGAAGGTTTACCAAAGAATACCATAACATCTTTCAACCATTTGCAGGCTATATTTTTAGGGGCGTATATAGGTAACAACTCCTCACGACCCGGCATTGAAGATGTGTTCAGGTTAAAACAAAGGGTTGGCGAAAGCTTGAAACATCTAACCGTGAGGTGGAAGACAATGTGTAGTGATATAGCTGGTCGTGTGGATGAGAGATATCTCATTCTATCATTTATTAACGCTATGTTCGCAACCAATCTGTTATACATTCAAATTTTTAGAATCAAGAATACGATCACAATGACTGAGTTGCAAGAACTTCAGGAGGAGTATATTGCTTTGGAGGAAAAGCAAAATGAGATGGAATCATACCCAGTTGCGAACACAAGTTCAAAAGCAGCGAATGCAAGCTTGTTACCTAAGTTGATAAGTACAGTGGCGAGCACTTCGCAAGGACAACAAGAAAGGATAATGGGAGATAGTCAGCAGAAACTAGTAGCTATGGGAAGTCGTGATCAAGAAGAATTCGAGAGAGAAAGAAACTTCTATAGCCAGGGTGGAAATAACAAAATTCAAAGACTTTATCAGCCATAAGAAACTTATGGAGGTCAGAGGCAAACTATCACAGAGGACAACGAAATCACAGGATAATACGGGAAGAAATTAAGATGCCGCCACTAAATGCTAGTGTGGAGAAAATATGGGAAGCTATAATCTTGATGGAAAACATACCCGCGCCATGGAACATGGGAAGTGAACCACCTCCGAGCGACAGAAGTCATGAATTTTGTTCTTATCACCATTTTCATGGACAATCAACAAATGATTGCAGAAATATAAAAAGAATCATCCTCAGAATGATAGACCAAAGGAAACTAAATCATTTTCTAAAAAATCAATCTCAGTCTCAACCATTACCACCACCGCCAGAAATTCGCAGAATAAATACAACAAAAGGAGGAGAAACATTTGTAATAGAAGTTGGATCAAAGGCAAAGAATCTATTTTGTAACTCTATCGTACATTTGTACAGGAAAATTGAAGATTTTCATGATAACATTCTCAAAAGGGTTTTCGCAAGAGATGCTAATGATAAAGAAATAATGAACATTGCGAAGACATCGCCACTGAAGGAATGGCAAAAGCAGATTATTTCTTTTACCGCAGAAGAAGTACCTGAGGATGGAGAGATGCATGACAACCCATTAGTGGTAAGATTGGAGATTAACCCAAAACCTAGTGATGATGAAGATGATGAAGCTGAGAATTCATGGGCAATCAATAGAATTTTGATCGATACTGGAAGTTCTGTGAATATCCTTTTTTTATCACACTTATAAAACTATGGGAGGGAAAGATGAAGATCTAATACCTTCAACTTACAAAATTTATGGTTTTAATGGAACTGCAAATAAGCCTAAAGGAGAAGTTCATATGCGAATTCCACTGAAAGGATTATCAACTGAAATTCTATTCTGCGTAGTTGTTGTAGAATCACCCTACAACGCATTGATTGGGCGACCTTGGTTACATGAGATTTTAGGTGTGGCATCGACTTTCCATCAATGTATCAAATTCCCTCATCCTAGTGGTATCAGCATCATAAAAGGAGATTGGATTGAAGGAAAGAAGTATTATGAAATTGACATAGAATCTTGCGAAGAAAGAGCTGCGAAGAAGAAGAATTGGAAACACAGCATTAAAGATAAACAAAAGAGTGAAAGATTGATGGTAGATATAATAGAACAGAGAGAAGAAGAAACTCTGCGAAGCCAAGGCATATTGAAGATAAGAAGCGGCGAAAATCTCACAACAGACAAGAAAATGACAGGAACATTCAAAAATGCAGAAGCGGAAAGTAGCAGAAATAAGAGACTTAAAGAGTGAATGTATTTGTTGATTTTATGAATGAGAAAAAGGAAAGATGTATAGATGGTTGTTCAAAGAAAAAAAAAATAATTTTTTTGAGTTACAAAGATGAGATCGCGAAGTTACAAAGGAGATGATATGCAGAAGAAGAAAATATCTTTTATGAATTACAAAGATGAGATTGCGAAATTATAAAAGAGCTAATATGCAGAAAAAGAAACAAAACAATCAGAAAGGGGCGAACCTGCTATGGCTTCGCGAGATCAAAATTTCGCAAGAGGCAAATGTAAGACCTAAAGTGCGTCATAAAAGGGGGTACTTGTTAACATGGCTCGGGGAAAAGGTTACACCGCCCTGGAACCTGAGTCATGGAGATTTGGGGTCAATAAAGCCCATCCAGGAGAAGTACCTCGGATTTTCATCCTAAGCTTATGACTTAGGTTGGACGACTGAGGGTCTCTTCTAAGGAGTCAGCATATGATCAAGGCACCGAGGTACACGGTTGAGCCAAGAGTTCCTGGGGCATTTGAAGTGTCTCGGCCATTCTTGGCAAGTCTTGGCATATCTTTGCTCGGCCCGAAGAAAACTCCACTTAGGTGCAGTCTCGTAACCATAAGCCCTATAGGCAAAAGAGATAAGAGGCTGCGAAAACAACTCGGTTGTTGTTAAGACCGGATGGGAGGAGCTAGCCTTGTATGGCAGAAGTACGCCTCCTTGAAGAGGCAACCAGGGAGATGATAAGGGCGGCACCCTCCATTAGGGAGCTGATAAGTGTCTTAAGGCGCAAATGTCATGAGGCTTTATTTTCGCAAGGAAATTTAGGCTTATCATATTTGTGCAACAATCCTGAAGAGGCAATGATACAAAAGAAAAAGATAAGACGAGATCAATGGGTCAGTACATGAAAATGTAAGGACGTCCTGCAATCTTGTCGCAAGACGGCAACGTCATGGGTCTTTATGTTCGCAAGAATTTTTAGGCCTGTCATATTGTCGCAACAAAAATATGCTGCAGAGGCAACAATACTAGAGAAATGATAAGGCAAGATCAATGGGTCATTACATGAAAGTGTAAAGACGTCATGCGATTTTGTCGCAATGATAAGAGGTGGCACAGTAAGACCTTTAACTAGGAAGGAAAAATAAGACCACATATAAGAGGATCTTGGAACAACCAAGAAATACTTGCTTGCGAAAATTCAACAAGAATACGATTGCGAGATCGAGGCATGTTATCATTCAAAATAACTTGCTTAATCTTTCATTTGAAAACAAATAACAGAGGAAAGTATGGGAATGAATAGAATAAGAACATGTTATTTGTTTTCATATAATAGATTTACGCACTCATAGTATGAAAAAGATTGATAATGTATTGATTAACTGTATTGCAAAAAAGAATTGTTCTTTTAACATGTGCAGAAAGGAACAACAAAGGTAGAGCTTGTATTTGAAGATCCAAGAAACTCGCAGCAAAATATTACAAAAATAAAAGATTAAAAGAATGAATGTACAGATATTACAAAAAGAGAAAGAAGAAAACAGAACTATTTCTTGTTTGATTATTCTTCTTCATTTTCTTCATCTTCATCAGATCCTTCTACTTCTTCATCTTCATCAAATTCCTCTTCTTCGCTAGCATCGATGTCAGAGATATCCAAAGAAGGCACATTCTTAGGGATTTCATCAAGGAGGCAAGGGTATGTAGAATGAGGAATACTGTTATCGTCGCAGACCATCTTAATAGTCTGATTGCGAAAAAGAGTAGCATCATTCTTAAAATTCGCAAAGGTAATCTGTAGTTGCCTCTTCAATCTAGAATATTTGTCATCTCGAGAAGAAAGGTTCTTTGCGAGCTGCTCCTTCTCAGACTCAAGTTCTTCAATTCTTTTGCGAAATCTCTCTTCAGCTTCTGCGAACATGTGACAATGAATCAGCAACTTAATGACAATTTCATGAAGGACGACTAGTTAAATAAAGAAGAATAGTTAACAACCTTCTCTGTCAGAAATCATATCTCTAACCAAGGCCGTATGCTCAGCTTGAAGACTAACGTTAACACCTAAATTATTTCTGGCGTTATCTAGAACTTTCGCAGCCCAAGCAAATTCATCGTCATTATTTATGAGAAGAAGAGAGCGAATTTGATTCTCTCTTTCTCTAAGTATAGCATTTTTGCAGATAGATTCATCTCGTTCAATTTGAACCTCAAGAAGAGTCTTTTGGAATTTCGCTAATGCTTGAGCACCTTGTCTAGCGATGCGATCTTTGTCATCTATGAGATCACTGATTTTCTTTCTTAAAGTATTAATTTTCTCTTTTGAGTTAAGGTAGAGACGCTTAAATTGGTTGGCTAAGCCTAAACTAGATCTATGATCAATTTCTAAGAGGTGAAATTTGGATTGAAGTTCGTTTAGAGGAAGAGATTTAATCTTGTCATTTGAAAAACTATTCTAAGAATCGTTGAGGTGATCAAGAAGGGAATTGTTATCCATAGGGTCAGGGAATGAGTGAAGAAGAATGGCTTCATCAGAAAGATTATAGACGTCTGCGAAAATGGTAAATCAGATAAGGGAAGATAATGAGAGAATAAAACAAAGGAAAATAGAAAAGTCTCATACCATAAAGTTGTTGGTTGGCACTTTGAAGACTGGATATCTTATTCTTCTGAGTGGAAGAATTAGTTTCTAATTGCTTAGTCTTCTCGCGAAGAGTAGCAGCTTCAGCTCCCAATTCTTCATTCCTCTTGCGAAGTTGAAGATTCTTCTTTGCGAGAATACCGCGCCTCTTCTCAAGATCTGAGGCAACAACGAAGGAAGCTCTCCCGGTCTGTGAAAGAAAGTGAAGAAATTATCAAAATATAACTTAAAATCAAAATTATGAAGAAATAGGGAAACAAAGACATACCAAGACACCAAACGAATTTAGAAAACTGGGAGTCACTGATCTGGAGACCCCATGAAGAGAATCATCACCCTCTAGTAAAGGAGCATCGCAGATACTCGCGAGAGCTTTGCACGTACTAGAGAGACGATCATCTCCAATCCCTTGCATGGAGTCAGAAAATATGCTGGACAGTTGTGCCATAGAAGATTCAGTTGGAGAATTCTCCTTTGCTAGAGAAGTATCAATATCATCATTATCTTCATCATCAGAGCTTTCGCTGGATTGAGGATTTGAAGGAGAAAGAGAATAAATCTTTCGCTTCTTTGAAGGTGGGTCAGCGGACTTCCCCTTGCGAAGAGGACCCTTACTCTTGCCTTTGGCCTTCGCAACCTCAGAATTTTCTTCTTCTTCAACAACTTCAACACCAACCTTCGCACACGAATGAAGATAAGAAACAGAGGCAACAATATTGTTAAAAATAGCAAAAAAAAAGTATTTCTTACTTCATCCGTGATCGAACGGAGTGCTGCTAGGGTACTTGCTTTAGCATTCCTTTTGTAGCTTTTTCTTAGCTTGATAACCTGAAAATTTCGCAAGATTAATAGATATAAAAAGGAGTGAAGATCATAAGCTGAGCGAAATTTAAGAAGTGTACCTCTTTCGCTTTCTCGGGCCAGTTAAATACCCAAGGTTGGTAATTGGCGAGATTCGCAGGAAGCACATTCGAACCTGAAATATAAGGTCCCTTCAAAGCCAGTGGAAAGACGCACCATTTGTCGTCTTTAGAATGACGGGGAATATTATTCTTGCAAGAATGACAGTCAATGTCTTGCATAAGCACTTTATCGCTGGCAACATTTTCTTTCTTCTTCAGACGCGCACCCCAGCGAGTTCTATCATTCTTCATATTTATTACTTCATAGTTCTCGAATAAGCTCTCTACTATATATTTTTCAGCGCATATCTCTAAGTCCACAAATTCAGGATCCATGACTTCTTTTGGGTAAAGAGACCACTTACCAGCACCCCGGTTGGCGAATTCAAGCATTAAGCGGATACAATCCCCGCTCAATTGGTAGACGGCTCGCGAGAATTTCGCATGAGCAAGAATTTCATAAAACAAGGGAAGATCAGGGTCATAGAGAGGAATGGGAAGGCCAGCGAGAATCGACCTAGCGAAATTATGATTTCCGATCATCACAATGATGATCAAAGAAACAGTTGGCGCATTTAATGGATTTAGATTCTTGATTGGGAATGGTGGATAATATGAAACCTCTCTCTTCAAATCTTTACGAACTTTTTCCGTAAGACTTTCATATCCACCAACCTGGAGCCATTTTCAGTATGGGAATGATGAGAAAATTGAAGATCAAAAGAAGTAAAAAGAAGAAGATTTACAGTAGCAGAAGCGGAAGTTGCGGAGAGATGTTGAGGAAAAGTTGCAGAGAAAGCAAGAAGGAAAGTAAAAGAGAAGAAGAAAGGAGTAAGAAAAATATATATAGAGAGGAGGATTCTCGAAAAGGCAAACACATTTAATGCGAAGAGTAGACGTGAACGGTTGAGAAATAGCGGTTGAAAAAGACGTGTCAAGAAATGGATGGAAGAAGAGATACGTGTAATAAATTTTGCGTAAAAGTACAGAATCATGTTAATACAGAAAAGTATGAAAAAATGAACAGTTGCGGCATTTTGAAAGTATTAGTTCTCATGACATTCTCTCCTTCGCAGAGAAGACATGAGAAGAGGCAAGATGTAGGATCAGAATATCGCAACACCAACACCCTTGCGAAATCCATGAGCGACACATTGCGAGGACGTCGCAGATGGGTAATAAAAACGACGCAACGGATGACGACAGCCTGAACACGAGAAAGATGTGAAGACCTAGCGAGATTTAGGAGTGTTGCGAGATTTAACGTTTGTACACTTGCGAGAATGTTGCAAGTCAGATCCGAAAATAAAGGACAGCTTAGCTGTCATCCACTATGTAAAGTCCTATATAAAGAGCCGAACATGCTTAAGAGAAGGGAGATCTTTTTCAAGTGTTGAGAAAGTCATTAGGAGAGAGAAAGTTTAGAGCGGTTGTTAATTCTTTGGTTTATTTCCTTTTCATCTTGTAACATCGGTGAGATTAATTAATAAAGATTGTGATTGTTCATCTTAAAATGACTTAATTGTGTGAATTCTTGTGAGGGGTGTAGTGTGGGATTTCCTGCAACTACAAACTTACTGTGGGGAAGGGGGCCGAGTTTGCTCAGGGGGAGTAAGCCGGTGGCTACGCTGACAGGGGGAAGGACGGGCCTATGCCTAGTTTCAAAAAAAAAAAAAAAAAAAACATTTTTGTTAGTTTTTTCCCTCTGTTTAAAACATTAATTATCAAAAACAATTCATTGGATCATCCGCATTCAACCCAACATCCAATGGATGTGCAGATAGACAAATTGGATACCAAACTTTGAAATCTGGATGAAGCTAAAATAAGTCCAATCCGGACCATGCTTTGTCAATTCGCGTCGTTACTGGATTAGGTTATTGGATATTGAACCATAAAAATTCCTTGCAAAGGTTAATTCACAAGCTCATATTTGCCGTTAGAGTTAGAGAAACCTTGTAGTTTCCGATTTACCTTTCTTTTCAGGTTTTAATTACATTCAAATCTCCAGCGAGTAACATTCAGCTCCACCCGAAGGTCATCTCTGATAAACGGGTTGTCTGGACCATAAACAGATGTACAAAACCAAGATCATGGATCTTCTTTATCATTGATGCACATGCACATAGAGTGAGTGAAAAACTTAAGATTTCTCTTTGCACATTATTGATCTCAAACCTTTCCAGTAGCATAAGATTCCCACCAGTAGCCCCAACAGAAGGAAGAAAATCGAAATAGAAAAATATATAGCCAAATATGTCTATTATATCCAAATGAGAAAAAAAAATGCATCTTTGATTCCTGTAAACAGATTATATTTGCTTTTTGTTGAGAAGATAAATGTCGCTAGACAATCTTCTTTGGTTTTGATTTCATTTCACAGGTTTTCGATTTTCTTCATTACAATCTCATAAAAACAATTGAGATATTTAAACACACACAAACTGTTACAGGATTGGCCGGTACATACCGTACACAAGCACTGCCACCTGACAATTACCTCACACACTCATATCGCACAAGCGCTCATACACACATTTCACACAATTACAATATGATATCCTAACACCCCCCCAAGATCGGGGGTCTAGATAAACCAACGACACTGAGCTTGAGCCGTATAACTGAGAATCGAGCTGTAGACAGTGCCTTAGTAAAAATATCAGCTATTTAATCCTGTGTAGAGAGAAAACGAACATCCAAGGCTGTGGCAACAACCAGTTCTCGTACATAATGAAATGCAATTTCAATATGTTTCATTCTGTTGTGAAAAATAGGATTTGCTGTCAGATATGTAGCTCCCATGTTGTCACACCACAAAACTGGGACTCTTGCCGTGCATAAATGCAATTCAGTAAGAAGTGATTGAACCCAGACAATCTCAGATGTAGCATCATCCAAAGCACGATATTCAGCCTCTGTGCTGGATCTGGAGACAGTTTTCTGCTTTCTAGAGCACCAAGAAATCAAATTGGGACCTAGATAAATTGCCATATCTGTAGACACCCTAATTTCGTACCCAATTTAAAGTCGTACTTCCGCGAAATATGGTCTAGGCAAACACCGTTTGTGTGTCCGCAGTTAAGGTCCAGGGATAAACATTTTTTTACGTCCACTAGGTGGAACACTTGAGCCAAAATAATAATCCATAAACCATCTCACATTAGTGATGAAGTCCACTATAGACGTACACCAATAAGTCCAAGGAATGATAACCCAGTATTCACTAATTAAGTCCACCACTAAGTCCACCAAGTTCATGACCATTTTAGGATGCCGTGACCAGTACAAGTCCAATGTTGGACGTCCACCCTAATAGCAAAATAAGTAAAATGTCGACACTTTAGTCTAGCTTTGTTCGCAAGAAATTCCATGTTTGCAAAAATCTTGAGATTAAATGATATTTGGCTATTTTAGTAAAAGAAATTAAAATGATTTTGGAGAATTTTTAATAATTGGAAATAATAATGATTTAAATGGTTAGAGAATTTAGGTTTTTAATATGAGCCACCAGATTTAGGCTATAAATAGGGTGTCATCTTTTTAGAGAAGAGGGGAGGATGCTAGTAAAGGGAAATTCTAGTCGCACCTAGGAGGAAAATTTCTGATAGCACCTAGAGAGAAAACTAGAGAAACTTTTAGGAGATTTTAGTGGAGAAATAGGAGAAACATATAATTCTTAAAAAAACATTAGAACGGTTGGCGTTGGATTGTCCTTGAATCGGCCATGAAGTACTAAGCCCTTGTTGGTCTTTCCGGTGTAAGTAACATTGAAATCATCACTTTGCGAAAAACAGTAATACCGAAACCTTAAGTCGGGTTATGAGAACGTGTGTAAGAAACAGACGACGGTCATGCTTGAATATTAATAAGAAGTGATTACTTGCTCTGTTTGTTTGTTAGAAGCATAATTACTTTCGATCTTCTATTTATTATAAGCCTGAATGTATAGTGAACTATCGCATCTCGTTGGTCTTTGATCATATGCTAAATCTATTTTGTTTCGTTCTGTGGTGTGAATAGGCTTGCGTCTTATTGTATGAAACCTTTCTGAAGTATTTTCCATTAGAAGCACTAAGAGTTGATGTTCTCATGATCTGTGTAGTCACATGCTTTACATCTTAGTCCTAGTCGTCCATATTCCATAATTCTTTTAAGTTTGATAGCACTCTGTTCATTGATCTGCTAGTTCCAGGTAATGGTCGGTCTAGTTCTATATCATGTTATGCCGTGTCTATCTCCTCTTTGTTTAGTGTCAATGCATGTTTCAATGGTCCATGAGTGAAGTTAATAATAATAATAATAATAATTGTTTGGTTGAATGATATGTCGGGGTGTCTAGTAATTTGAATAATAATAATAATTTCTCATAATAATAATAATAATAATAATAATATTTTGGTGATAATAATAATAATTTTGGTAATAATAATAATATTTTGATATAATTTTGATGATAATAATAATTCTCGTGATTTGACCTAGGTTTTGTTTCCATTTTGGCAGATTTGGTGCGTTGTTTAATAATTCAATTGGCATTCATAATTTGATGCATTTATTTCATTATTTGTTAATGCAAGTTAGAACCCTAAAATCCCGATTATAAAGTAGAGGCCAATTTTGATTGGACGGGCTAGGTGCCTCACACCTTCCTAACTCGTATCTTGATTCCCGGACTCTTCCTTTGTTTTGGACCAGTGCTTCTTTTTGGGTCCCAACTCCCTAAGTTGGGTGGCGGCTCCGATAATAATAATTCCCTTATTAATAATTTTCCACGTGATTCCCATTTCGGATATTTGAGAGATCCTAACCGATTTCGACGGTATCCACAGTGGCGACTTCACTGGGGATTGGAATCTAACTTGAAACGTAATTGGGATTTTAGGGTTTTAATTTTACACTGCTCGGTATTTGCACACACACACGTGCACGCACCCATTTGCACTTTTGCATTACATTTTGCATCGTCAGACGTCCGATTCTTAGGAAAACCAGTGGCTAGTAAGCTGAACCCGTGCCTTGGGCCTTATGGGAGTTACCAGCTGAACCACCACAAGCCTTAGCCCAGTACCAAAGAAGACTAGTCTAACTACGTCTGAGGTATATTTTGCTAAGGTAACCCAAGCTTACCTGAGAGTTAGTGAAACCTGCATGCACGAGCATTGATTGTAATCTGCATTCATCTTGCACAAAATCCGAGACATAAGCACCATTGTGTTACCATATATTCTTTTGTTTCCTTGAAAACAGGATTTGGATTTGGATTTGGATTTGGATTCGGAACACAAGCATATAATATGGATACTGGGGCATTCTCTTGGTTGTGCGAACAATTCCAACAAATGTTGGATACCAAGTTCTCAGAATATAAAGACATGATGGAGGTTGAGATCAAGAAGTTGACTCTTGAGGCCGTTACTGAGCCTGATACTGGTAAGGTAACTGACGGGTTAGCTGATTTCTTTGCAGAAGAACATGAGGTAAGCACTATAAAAGTGGACTCAGGTAAGACCTCCGTGAAGTACCTGTTTTAATCCAGTCAATTCACTCGATTAATGGAAGGTCGAAATGCCCTTCGACTATTCATGTTGAAAATACTTACCTGGTTGGTAAACCAGAGAATTGTGTTCTTTCTAAAAATGTTTCAGGAAATCAAAATAATTTTGGAAACAAAATATTTGACTTGGACAAGGAGCACAATGATACTGATAAACCGACTCCCAATGACGAGGAAATGATCGAAGAGGACGTACCTCATGAGATCCTCAAGTCGTTCGATCACTTGGAAGAAAAAGTCGAACCAAATAACAAGTAGAGTCGGTCAATCTGAACACGGAAGATCAACCCCAAATGGTCAAGATCGGTACTACTTTGTCCTCAGAAGAAAGGAGGAGGATGGTCGATTTACTAACTCAATACAAAGATATATTTGCATGGTCATATGAGGATATGCCAGGGTTAGACACAGACATGGTAGTACATCACTTACCTATCATTCCTGGAATGAAGCCAATCAAACAGAAATTGCGTAAACTCCGACCGGAGTGGTCTTTGAAAGTACATGACGAAGTGATCAAGCAATATGAAGCTGGGTTTTTGATGGTTACAAATTATCCAGAATGGTTGGCTAACATAGTACCGGTCCCGAAGAAGGATGGAAAAGTACGAATGTGCATCGACTACAGAAATCTTAACAAGGCAAGCCCAAAAGACGACTTTCCCCTCCCCCCATATTGACATCCTTGTCGACAATGTCTTTGCAGGACATGGCTTATTATCATTAATGGACGGGTTCTCGGATATAATCGCATAAAAATGGCAAAGAAGATAGGGAGAAGACATCTTTTATTACACCTTAGGGACATTTTGCTATGTGGTAATGCCTTTCGGTCTTAAAAATGCTGGAGCTACTTATCAACGTGCAATGACTACTCTTTTTCATGACATGATGCACAAGGAGCTGTAGGTGTATGTAGACGATATGATTGCCAAGTCCGAAAGAAGAGAAGATCATCCATCGACCTACAAAAGTTGTTTGACCTACTCGAAGTACAAGTTGAGGCTTAATCCCAATAAATGTACATTTGGGGTAAAATCAGGAAAGTTACTAGGGTTCATTGTCAGCAATAGAGGAATAGAAATTGATCCAGAGAAAGTGAATGCAATCATTAATATGCCTTCCCCAAGAACGAAAGGAAGTGCGAGGTTTTCAGGAAGAATTCAATATATCGGCCGATTCATCACGCAACTAACTCCGGTTTGCGCACCAATCTTTAAATTGCTAAGAAAGAACTCACCAAAGGAGTGGAATGAAGAGTGTCAAGAGGCGTTTAATCGGATAAAGAAGTATTTGTCCAATCCACCGGTGTTGGTCCCTCCGGTCCACAGGAAACCTTTATTGTTGTATTTATCGAATCGACTCATCGATGGGGGCAAATTAGGACAATATGATGAAGATGGTAAGAAAGAGCGGGCGATTTACTATATCAGCAAGACATTGTCCGGATATGAATCAAAATACTCAGCATTAGAGAAAACATGTCTTGCCCTTGTCTGGGCTACTCAAAGACTTAGACATTACATGTTATCTCATTCGGTGCAGTTGTTATCGAGGATGGACCCACTTAAATATCTATTTGAAAAGCCAATGATCTCAGGAAGAACAGCCAGGTGGCAGTTGTTGCTAGAAGAATTTGACATCACTTATGTGACACAAAAGTCAATAAAAGGAAGGGCAATAGCAGATCACTTAGCAAATGCAACCAATTCGGATTGTGAGACACTCATAACAAAATTTCACGACGAACATATCCTTGTTGCTGAACAAGATGATGAAGGTGAATTGTGGAAGATGTATTTTGATGGAGCAATGAACCCAGTTGGTAAAGGAGCAGGGGCAATTTTGATATCTCCTGATGAGGTACGCATTCCGATTTCTATTCGATTGAATTTCAACTGTACTAACAACATGGCTGAATATGAAGCATGCATTGCTGGCTTGAGAGCTGCCTTAGAGTTATCAGTCAAGAAGTTGGAGGTATATGGAGATTCCTTGCTGATCGTCAACCAAACACAGAAAGTCTGGAAGATCAAGGAAGAAAAGCTAGTTCCATACCATGAATGCCTTATGAAGCTGGTGGAGAAATTTGATTGCATTACTTTTCATCATCTTTATAGAGACAAGAATCAGTTTGCAAATGCATTAGCTGCTTTAGCATCACTAATCCCGATCCCAGGAGATTCCACAGTCAAACCCATCGAGGTGGCACGAAGAGAGAAACCAGCTTACTGTTATGCTGTTGAGATCGAAGCAGAAACACCTGACGGGGATCCATGGTACCATGATATCAAGAATTACTTAGAGGATCGGACGATGCCAGACGGGTTGAGTAGAAAAGAGCGTCGTTACATACAACGAATGTCCTTTCAATACATGATCCTAGGAGGAGTACTTTACAAGAAATCTTACGATGGGATTTTATTGAGGTGCGTAGATGGAGATGAAGCTCGACGCCTTCTTAGTGAGATACATGAAGGAATTTGCGGCCCACATATGAACGGACACATGTTATCAAGGAAAATTCTTCGAATGGGATATTATTGGACAACGATGGAATCCGATTGCTTCAAGTACGTGAAAAGATGCCATAAATGCCAAATACATGCCAATTTATTACATTTGCCACCGACCGAGTTGCACCCTCTTACATCACCATGGCCTTTTTCTGTTTGGGGCATCGATGTAATCGGGAAACTGAATCCTTCTGCATCAAATGGGCATGAATACATCATAGTGGCAATTGATTATTTTACGAAGTGGGTTGAGGCAATATCCGTCAAGAATCCTACGGGGAATCAGACTGTTAAATTCCTTACAAACAACATTATATGTCGTTACGGATTGCCAAATGAGATTATATCAGATAATGGGTCCAACTTTGTTAGCAAGGAGGTAAAAAGGGAGTGTGCAAAGTACAAAAAATCCAGCTAAGGAACTCAACCGTTTTACATGTGCCACAAACCAATGGTGCCGTGGAAGCTGCAAATAAGACATTAGGAAGAATCTTAAAGAAGATGACAGAAACATACAAAGATTGGAGTGAGAAGTTACCTTATGCATTATGGGCCTATCGTACCTCGATTCGTACACCCACTGGTATGACTCCATACTCTTTGGTTTATGGCACCGAAGCAGTTTTGCCCGTTGAAGTTGAAATTCCCACCTTACGAGTGATAAAGGAAGGCACGATACCTGAAGATGAATGGATAGAATCAAAGGTTCAACAACTGAATTTGATTGATGAAAAGAGGATACGTGCCGCATGTCATGCACAGGCTTACCAGGAGAGGATAGCTCTAAGATTCAACAAGAAGGTTCATCCGCGAGGCTTAAAGGAAGGAGATTTAGTGCTTAAAGAAGTCAGACCTATAAAACATTCTGACCCAAGAGGAAAGTTCAAGCCTAATTGGGAGGGTCCATACATCATCAAAAGCATCTACCCAGGATCTGCAGTCCGGTTAACTGATCTGGACGGACAAGAAGAGCCGAAGCTCACAAATGTCGACCAACTGAAGAAATACTACACTTAAGGTAAGTGCTCAAAACTATCTAAGGGCGGCGAACGCTCATACAACTTAAGGAGAATGTTTTTTAGGAGTCCAATATCTCTCTCCCATAGCGTCGGGTAGAAAATAACTAGGGGCGGGGTCGTCACTTTGTTTGGCCCCTTCCATCGATCAGTTATAAAAAAAAAAAAAAAAAAAAATTACTATCTTCCAGTCAGTCAGTAAAAAAAAATGGAGGATCATTATTTCCAGTTTTATAAGGGGGCACCGCCGTCATCATACCAGAGCCATGTCAGTAGAATGAGTCTTTTGAAGTCATAGAGAGAGATATGTTTGTATGTAGGGCTGTCAATGGATATTCGATATCCGGTAGCCGTTTCCGAATATCCGGATTCCGTTAGGTTAATATCCGACATAACGGTTATCCGATATCCGATAACCTTAACGTAACGGATATCCGTTTATTAACATAACGGTACCGGTTAAGGGAGTTTCCGTTAGGTTAATATCCGATATCATTAGTGTCTAACTATCTCATAAAATTTTCAGAAATTTTCGATACCTAATACCCTTTAGGTTTACTCTTTAGCCATTTGATTACGTCTCTCCTAAGTAAATATCTGAAATTATCGAATATTAACGAAAATTATTGAATATTAACGGAAATTATTAGAAGTTTTTTGTATCATGAGTAGATAACGGAAATTATGGGAATAATATCCGATATCCGATAGCTTATCCTTAACCTTATCGATATGGAATTTTTGAATTTCGACGGATATTATCGGATACCGGATATCCGATAACCCTTAACCTTAACCTTATCGGTATTGCCAATATCCGATGGATTTTTATCCATTGACAGCTATGTCATCACTAGTCTTGTACACCATCTCCTAAAGTTCTATGAGCAACGGACGTCCAAACGGATAGATTTGAGTAGCAAAAAAATAAATAAATTAAAAAAAAAAATTAAAAAAAAAAAAAAGAAAAAAGAAAAAGAAGATTGTGTAGTTAATAAACAGCCACTTGAGAAAATTGGTTGGCATTTGAAGAAATCAAAGAAGAGTAAGAAGCATCGAGGAGAAATGGTCAACAATTGAAGGAGTTAGAAAAGAGTGGTAAGCCGCATGATGAAACAAGGATAGAAGAAGGTAAGCCAGCATATATGTACTCGGGTATTTTTGGGCAAAACATCAAACAGTTGGGGATGATTAGAAATGGTCAGATTGACTCTTGAAAATTCGACGGTGACGGCGTAATACCAGTGTTCTCCCTCCATACACGGTAAATCAGGAAGTTGGGCTCCTTTGTATCATAATCAGGTATTATTGTTTTCAATTTTATAGTGTTTTCAAAAAAAAAAAAAAAAAAAAAAAAAAAAGAAAAAGAAGATTGTGTAGTTAATAAACAGCCACTTGAGAAAATTGTTGGCATTTGAAGAAATCAAAGAAGAGTAAGAAGCATCGAGGAGAAATAGTCAACAATTGAAGGAGTTAGAAAAGAGTGGTAAGCCGCATGATGAAACAAGGATAGAAGAAGGTAAGCCAGCATATATGTACTCGGGTATTTTTGGGCAAAACATCAAACAGGTTGGGGATGATTAGAAATGGTAAGATTGACTCTTGAAAATTCGACGGTGACGGCGTAATACCAGTGTTCTCCCTCCATACACGGTAAATCAGGAAGTTGGGCTCCTTTGTATTATAATCAGGTATTATTGTTTTCAATTTTATAGTGTTTTCAAAAAAAAAAAAAAAAAAAAAAAAAAAAAAACACAACAAAAAAAAAAAAAACCTCTAGTTGTGTGGAAGCCGATGAGGAAAAATCTAGGTAAACATAAAAAATAATAATAATAGAAATTGAACCGTTTAGATTGACTGAGGCAATAATTCCACACAATTAGTTGTATTTTGTTTAGGATTTTTCTATTCTTTTTCTAGGATTATTTTTAGGAGCATGTACTACTAATCATTCTCCTCTTGTGTGAAGCATGGCCTCCAACTCATTGATTCTTAGATCTTTTGACTGGGTGATCCAAGAGAATTGGATTTGAAGAAAGTGGCGACAATAGAAGTCATCTATTGCAAGAGAGAATATTTGTAAGTATTTTTTTGTTTTCCGGAACGCAACAATTACAAACTTCTTGACTTAATTAATTAGTCATGCAGATGTATACGTATGCGTAAAATTAAATACTTAGAGATGTTCCGGGTGAACTCAATAGTGTCACACCGGACAAACTCAAGGGAATTTCAACAATTTTTGAGGGGCAGTACGAAATGGGGTGTTCGGCTTGGTCATTCGGTTGCACGCAAACTCTGCCAAAGAGGGGCAACTGTAGACACCCTAATTTCGTACCCAATTTAAAGTCGTACTTCCGCGAAATATGGTCTAGGCAAACACCGTTTGTGTGTCCGCAGTTAAGGTCCAGGGATAAACATTTTTTTACGTCCACTAGGTGGAACACTTGAGCCAAAATAATAATCCATAAACCATCTCACATTAGTGATGAAGTCCACTATAGACGTACACCAATAAGTCCAAGGAATGATAACCCAGTATTCACTAATTAAGTCCACCACTAAGTCCACCAAGTTCATGTCCATTTTAGGATGTCCGTGACCAGTACAAGTCCAATGTTGGACGTCCACCCTAATAGCAAAATAAGTAAAATGTCGACACTTTAGTCTAGCTTTGTTCGCAAGAAATTCCATGTTTGCAAAAATCTTGAGATTAAATGATATTTGGCTATTTTAGTAAAAGAAATTAAAATGATTTTGGAAAATTTTTAATAATTGGAAATAATAATGATTTAAATGGTTAGAGAATTTAGGTTTTTAATATGAGCCACCAGATTTAGGTCATTTTAATCCTAGGGTAATTGTTAATGAAAGCTATAAATAGGGTGTCATCTTTTTAGAGAAGAGGGGAGGATGCTAGTAAAGGGAAATTCTAGTCGCACCTAGGAGGAAAATTTCTGATAGCACCTAGAGAGAAAACTAGAGAAACTTTTAGGAGATTTTAGTGGAGAAATAGGAGAAGCATAGAATTCTTAAAAAAACATTAGAACGGTTGGCGTTGGATTGTCCTTTAATCGGCTTCGCGGAAGTACTAAGCCCTTGTTGGTCTTTCCGATATAAGTAACATTGAAATCGTCACTTTGCGAAAACAGGTAATACTGAAACCTTAAGCTGGTTATGAGAACGTGTGTAAGAAACAGACGACGGTCATGCTTGAATATTAATAAGAAGTGATTACTTGCTCTGTTTGTTTGTTAGAAGCATAATTACTTTCGATCTTCTATTTATTATAAGCCTGAATGTATAGTGAACTATCGCATCTCGTTGGTCTTTGATCATATGCTAAATCTATTTTGTCATCATTCGTTCTGTGGTGTGAATAGGCTTGCGTCTTATTGTATGAAACCTTTCTGAAGTATTTTCCATTAGAAGCACTAAGAGTTGATGTTCTCATGATCTGTGTAGTCACATGCTTTACATCTTAGTCCTAGTCGTCCATATTCCATAATTCTTTTAAGTTTGATAGCACTCTGTTCATTGATCTGCTAGTTCTAGGTAATGGTCGGTCTAGTTCTATATCATGTTATGCCGTGTCTATCTCCTCTTTGTTTAGTGTCAATGCATGTTTCAATGGTCGATGAGCGAAGTTAATAATAATAATAATAATTTTCTCATAATAATAATAATAATAATAATAATATTTTGGTGATAATAATAATAATTTTGGTAATAATAATAATATTTTGATATAATTTTGGTGATAATAATAATTCTCGTGATTTGACCGGGTTTTGTTTCCATTTTACAGGATTTGGTGCGTTGTTTAATAATTCAATTGGCATTCATAATTTGATGCATTTATTTCATTATTTGTTAATGCAAGTTAGAACCCTAAAATCCCGATTATAAAGTAGAGGCCAATTTTCGGATTGGACGGGCTAGGTGCCTCACACCTTCCTAGCCCGTATCTTGATTCCCTTGACTTTTTCTCTGTTTTGGACCGGTGCTATTTTGGGTCCCAACTCCCTAAGTTGGGTGGCGGCTTCGATAATAATTTCCCTTATTAATAATATTTCCACGTGATTCCCATTTCGGATATTTGAGAGATCCTAACCGATTTCGACGGTATCCACAATATCACTAGTGGATCTTCTATCTGACATATCACCCGAACCAGATCGATCCGAGTAAGCTGTAATTGTAGTGTCAAGCCCTCTTAAATTGCGAGACCAAATGAGATAGTACCATTCAAGTACCTTAAAATTCTCTTGACAGCTGACCAGTGTGCATTGGATGGATTATGCATATGCTGACAAGCTTTGTCAACGCAAATGCAATGTCGGGTCTAGTGATTGTACCATATTGCAAGGCACCCACTGTGCTTCTATAGAGAACTGGATCCTCAAAGGGTGTAGCATTAACATCAGTAGTGGATGATAAGATTGGAGTTGATGTTGGTTTGGCAGCATTCATTTTGGTCTTGATAAGCAAGTTGGTAATGTACTGCTCTTGAGATAAAAAAAAAATACCTGCAAAGTTGTTGGTGGCCTGAATACCCAAGAGAAAATGAAGAGAGCCCAAGTCTTTAATTGCAAATTATTTGCCCAGAGCAGCAATGAGAGTATCAATGTCCTTGGAAGAGCTGCCAGTCACCAAAATATCATCTACATAAATGAGAATGTAAAGTGCAGAATGATTTGTTACCCTATAAAAGAGAGAAGTATCTGTCTTGGATGGTAGAAAGCCATGAGAAAATAAGAATTTACTCAATCTCTCAAACCAAGCTCTAGGAGCTTGTTTTAAACCATATAAGGACCTCTGAAGTTTACACACATGATTAGGAAGAAGTTTATCTGCATATCCAGGTGGTTGAACCATAAATACTTCCTCAGATAAATGCCCATGCAAAAATGCATTCTTTACATCCAATTGTCTCACCCGCCCGGTTCTTGTAGAGTGAAATGGAGAGAATAATTCTTTACATCCAATTGTGTCACATGACTAAAGGTATCTTGATAATCAATACCTTCTACTTGATTGTATCCTTTAGCCACTAATCTGGCTTAATATCTCTCTATGGAACCATCTGTTCTTCTTTTGATTCTAAAAATCCATTTACAACCAATGACATTTTGACCATCGGTAGCAAGAACTAACCTCCAATTACCATTTTGAAGTAATGCAATAATCTTTTCATCCATTGCAGCTCTCCATTTTGGATCCTTACAAGCCTCAGTATAGCAAGTAGGTATTGTTATGTCCTCATACACACTTTGAACTTCAGAAGAAAATATTCTAGGCTTAGGCTTAGAAATACCTATTTTACCCCTTATTGCATTGGATGAGCATTAGTGACAGATGGAGATACAGTATCATTGTTTGTAGTAGATACTGGCAGTTGAGGAGAGTCACTTGAAACAGGTTCATCAGTAGAGGATGAAATGTCAGCCTCATTAGGAATATGTATTGGTGAAGATGAAGTGGCACTTCCAGGTATGACAGATGGTGTGACAGATACTATTGAAGAAGCACCAGATGAAGGAAACAATGTAGCATATGGAAATGTATTGTCATCAAACCTTACATCCCTAGAAATGATAATCTTTTTGGTACTTGGATTGAAGCATCTATAACCTTTATGCATTACATTGTAGCCAAGAAAGATACATTGAACAGATCCTGGTTCTAACTTGTGATGATTAAATCTTCTTAGGCATGGATAGCAGGCAGAACCAAATGTGTGTAAGAACAGATAATCAGGTTTTACATTGACCAAACATTCTAGAGGGGATAATTGATCCAAATTTGGTGTAGGTAATCTGTTAATTAAGTAATTGGCAGTTTCAAATGCATAAGACCAAAAAGATATAGGCAAGGAAGCATGATGTAATAGGGCTAAACCAGTTTCTACTATGTGTCTATGTTTTCTCTCTGTTGTGCCATTTTGAGCATGAGCATGAGGACAAGAAACTCTATGTCATATGCCACAGGAATCCAAATAAGTAGACACATTTCTGTATTCACCTCCCCAATCAAATTGAATGAACTTGATTCTTCTATTAAGCTGATTCTCAACAAGATTTTTGAATTCAACAAAAGTTTCAAGAACTTCAGATTTATATGCTAGGGGATACAACCATGTGAATCTACTAAATGAGTCTATGAAAGAAACATAGTATTTGTAACCATGATTGAACACAGTGGTGATACCCATACATCTGAATAAACTATATCTAAAGGACCATAGATATTATTAGAGCTTGTACCAGTAGGATAAGGTAGTGCATGACTCTTGGTTGTCTGACAGGATGAGCAAAGTGTTGAAGTCAAATGAGTGTCAATAACTTCATCCACTGAAGAGAGAATATGCTTGAGTGTTTGGTAAGCTGGATGTCCAAGTTTATTATGACATTGTGTTGAAGAAGATATCCCAGAGAAGGAAGCTTGTTTGAGCTGTGTTGTAGTGAACTCCATGTGATATATACCATCTCTAATAGGACCATGAAGCGGAACTTTGTGGGTAACCATATCCTTTACAAGAAATTTGTCAGAGTAGAATTCAAAATAACAATTATTCTCCTTAGTAAATTGAAGAACTAATATTAAATTCTTGGTGATAGATGGGACATGAAGCACATTTGAAATGGTAAATTTAACAGAGTCATTGTGTAATGTAGAGGAACCATTATGAGGAATATGCAAACCTGATCCATTTCCAACTCTGACTTGATCAGTGCCTTGGTATTCAGAGTGTAAGTTGAGATTTGATAAGTCAGAAGGAATGTGATGAGTGGCCCCTGAATCAGGTATCCAACCAGAAGAAGAAGAAGGTGCAGAGTCATCATTGTAAGCAGCAAATGCTTCTGGTTCAGGACACCAGTAATCATCATAATCATCACCATAAGTATCATTGGAGGTGTATTAAGCTTGCATTGAGTAATCACTTGGTGCATATATGTATCTGCATTCTGGAGCTAAGTGACTAGGTTTCTTGCAGAGCTGGCATTTGACATAATAGTTGTATCTTGGAGGATAAAAATTAGAGTTGTCCTGTCTACCACCTCTAGCCCCATTTCTGCCACCTCTGAAACCTCCTCACGAAGTTACCACCATTTCCATTTCCTCTAAAACCGAGTACTTTATCTTCCAAAGTTACCACGATTTGGAGGACTTGACCAAGATGGATTACCAGCATAAGATGGATTAGAGTAATGTGGGTAATCATTATGTGGATACACATTGGAGCTAGGATATTGTTGATCATAAGAATTAGGTCCTGAGCGAAACTTTTGTTGCTGAGTAACATTTACAGAAGCATGAGTAAGATCTAGTTTGGATTCAGCATTAACTCTAACTTCTTCAGATAAGAGTAAACCTAAGAGCTCAGATGAAGTAATGAGATTCTTATTTTTCAATTGTTGAGTACAAATTAAAGTTTTAAAAGAATTGAACTCAGAAGGTAAACCTTGTAGGATATGAATTACTAAATCTTCATCAGAAACAACTCTATCAATTCGAGTTAATTGATGGGAAATTGAACGAGATTTATTGAGATTTTCTTTAATCCGATCAAATCAGCTTTGAGTTGTAAAAGACGAGATTTAGTAGTAGAGTTATAATTTTGTTTTAATTGATTCCAGATCTCGTGAGAAAAAGTGCAATCTATAACCTCGAGAGTGAATTTCTTCAGTGCAAGATGAAAATAACCAGGTGTTTATGGGTAAAAATCGTTTCTGCCGATTTCGGTAAATTCGGTAGGTGAGTGAGAAACTGGTTCAAACCCTAAACAAATGTGCTTCACGTGAGCACTTTATAGATTCGAGAGATCAATCTGTACAAGTCCGGCCTAAACCAAGAAATGGTCGTTCCCGGACTTGCTTCGGTCACAAAGTGGAGGAGAAGGGTTGATTTGGGGAGGGAAGCAAAGAAAGGTGTTGAGACCAGAATAGTTCTGGGAGAGTAGTATCTCGACTTGTATCAGAAAGTGAAAGCTTAGGAAGCTTGCAAGAGATGAAAGCTTTTTGGAGAGCTTGCAAAGTTGCCTTTTAGAGTGTAATATTTTTCTCTGACCGAGACTTGTTGTCTGGTGGAAATAGGTAAGACCTATTTATACAAGTCGAGATTGAAACGTACCTGGCCTCATGAAGGAAGAGAGTAAAGGGTGAAATAATGGGAGGAGGTGGTAACCGCATGGTGTTAATGGGTGAAAACGTTTTCACCATTATTTCCTCATTTATTTGACCGCTTTATTCCTTTTCACGCTTTCTTAATGTGAGCGTAGTGTACGCTAAAGTCATGACCGCCAAACCAAAACCCCTGGAAAGCATCCCCGCTTGTGTTGATATCTCGTTGGTCGCACCTTGAGTGCAAGTGGCAATGCCGAGGCTGCTAGTGGCGTGCGTGGCATGTGCCAATGGCATGCGGAATGCCTTGGTGGTGGTAGGTTGTACGTTGAGTGTAAAGTGGCAATGCCAGAGCTGCTAGTGGCATGTGTGGCATGTGCGGAATGCCTTGGTGGTAGGTTGCACGGTTTGCAAGTTAGGCTACCAGCGTGTGTGTGTGTGGCATGTGCCAATGGCATGTGCGGAATGCCTTGGTGGTAGGTTGCAAGGTTTGCAAGTTAGGCTACCAGCGTGTGTGTTTGGCATGTGCCAATGGCATGTGCGGAATGCCTTGGTGGTAGGTTGCACGGTTTGCAAGTTAGGCTACCAGCGTGCATTAAGGGGTACGGCTAGGTGATGAAGGCTACCAGCGAGCGTGTTGGCATGTGCCAATAACATGCGTGGCCGTTAGGGGCCGTGGCCTTGGTAGGAAAAGCTACCAAATGAGCATGTTGGCATGTGCCAATGGCATGCGTGGCCGTTAGGGCCGTGGCTTTGGTAGGAAAAGCTACCAGCGAGCATGTTGGCATGTGCCAATGGCATGCGTGGCCATTAGGGCCGTGGATTTGGTAGGATAAGCTACCAGCGAGCATGTTGGCATGTGCCAATGGCACGCGTGGCCGTTAGGGCCGTGGCTTTGGTAGGAAAAGCTACCAGCGAGCATTTTGGCATGTGCCAATGGCATGCGTGGCCATTAGGGCCGTGGATTTGGTAGGAAAAGCTACCGGCGAGCATGTTGGCATGTGCCAATGGCATGCGTGGTCATTAGGGCCGTGGCTTTGGTAGGAAAAGCTACCAACAGCATGTTGGCATGTGCCAATGGCATGCGTGGCCATTAGGCCGTGGATTTGGTAGGAAAAGCTACCGAATGAGCATGTTGGCATGTGCCAATGGCATGCGTGGCCATTAGGGCGTGGCTTTGGTAGGAAAAGCTACCAGCGAGCATGTTGGCATGTTCCAATGGCATGCGTGGCCGACTTGGCCTAGGTTGCATGGTTTGCAAGCCTAGGGTGCTATATTTGGCATGTGCCAATGGCATAGCGGCTTGGAAATATGGCTTGTGGTGCGTGTTGGCATGTGCCAATGGCACGTATGGCCATGTTGACCTAGTTGCACGTTTTGCAAGCCTAGGGCGCTATATTTGGCATGTGCCAATGGCATAGCGGCTTGGAAATATGGCTTGTGGTACGTGTTGGCATGTGCCAATGGCACGTACGGCCATGTTGACCTAGTTGCACGTTTTGCAAGCCTAGGGCGCTATATTTGGCATGTGCCAATGGCATAGCGGCTTAGTTTGGCATGGTTGTCAATGAGTGCGATATGTAGTTTGGTTTTGGCATCGCTGCCATGGTGCGCAGTGTGCGGCTTGGTTTTTGCGTTGTTGCCATGGTGCGCAGTGTGCGGCTTGGTTTGGCATTATTGCCATGGTGTGCAGTGTGCGGCTTGGTTTGGCATTGTTGCCATGGTGCGCAGTGTGCGGCTTGGTTTGGCATTGTTGTCATGGTGGCTTGGTTTGGCATTGTTGCCATGGTGCGCAGTGTGCGGCTTGGTTTGGCATTGTTGCCATGGTGCGCAGTGTGCGACTTGGTTTGGCATTGTTGCCATGGTGCGCATTGTGCGGCTTGGTTTGGCATTGTTGCCATGGTGCGCGTGTGCGGCTTGGTTTGGCATTGTTGCCATGGTGCGCCGGTGTGCGGCTTGGTTTGGCATTGTTGCCATGGTGCGCAGTGTGCGGCTTGGTTTGGCATTGTTGCCATGGTGCGCAGTGTGCGGCTTGGTTTGGCATTGTTGCCATGGTGCGCAGTGTGCGGCTTGGTTTGGCATTGTTGCCATGGTGCGCAGTGTGCGGCTTGGATTGCCATGGTGCGCGGTGTGCGGCTTGGTTTGGCATTGTTGCCATGGTGCGCAGTGTGCGGCTTGGTTTGGCATTGTTGCCATGGTGCGCAGTGTGCGGCTTGGCTTGGCATTGTTGCCATGGTGCGCAATGTGCGGCTTGGTTTGGCATTATTGCCACAGTGCGCAGTGTGCGGCTTGTGCGGCTTGGTTTGGCATTGTTGCCATGGTGCGCAAGTGTGCGGCTTGGTTTTGGAATTAGGGTTACGTGTCGAAAACCTAATCTGGTATTTTGAAAAAAATACCCCTATTAATTATTTACACCTCGAGTTAAATGCTCTTAGTTAATGTGTTGCGGGTAACACTAGGTCATGGGGTTTTACGATTTTACCCCTTGTTTAAAAACCACCATCAACATTAAGTCCCACCTTAGCTCGGAACAGGGGCTTTGTTGCGAGGTAAGCATAAGATGGTGACAAACTATCAACAGCTAGAAACCGTAAAGAGAATTGAGGAGGCTTGTCGACCTTTTATAAATAGGATTTGGAATCCTTGCCTCTCGGTAGTTTTGCACAAATCGGGAGGCTGGCACAATTGGATGGGCCGGTGCAGCTTGGGCGACGTTGGGAAATTGGCGTGAGTTGGGAAACTGAGTGTGCTAGCTGGTGGGACCGGTGCAAGGTGTGGAAGCTGTGCGTGCTTGCAGACGTGACTTGATGGGATCGGTGTGAACAAGGAGGGAGTAGGTGTTTCTACAGATAGCAAAGTTTCCTTATTTTGCCTTTCCTTCACGCGCGACTTCGATTAGGGCATCGTTCATGCCAAAAAATCTGGAAGCGTTATGTCCCTCATTGCTTCATTTCCTTTTTAAAGGTTACGTATTCAAACCCAACGCAACTGCATCATCTCCCTCGTTTGACAAAGGTTCTTCTTGTTGAATTTCTCTCTTTGTCATGTCACGCAGATTTGAATCATCTTCTAACCCGATCGAGTTCTCCCGGATGAAGGCGAGGTCGACTCTTGCATGAGCATCCCAACAAAGGTTATTCGGTCCAAGAAAATCATACCGTATGTTTTCTTCTTCTTTGGCGGACTGTCGTACACTTTACCCGCTTGTTGTATAAATGGAAAATTTCCCTTTTGTGCGAGATATCTGTTGGAGCATGCGTCAGTGTTATCGACGAGGATGACCTAGTCGTTCCCCTTCCTTCGAATCCGTCCTTGTTGACTGCCGCAGACTTGGAGGACGCTGATTTAGGGATCTATCTTACGAAATGGGATGCAACGAGAAGTCCCCGGTCATACTTCGGTTTGATATGATGGAATGTATGAATACGTGAATGTAACCTTCTGGTGTGCTTTTGGAGTTTTAGGTGCACATGTACGGATTCATGTTGAGAAACTCCAGTGGCTCGTAAAACCTCGATAGTGATGATGTTGAAATCAGTAATAACCTGGTTAAGGGGAGTGAAAGCATATTACGCTGGTAGTCTCCATGCATGACCTACTTTCATTATATCGCCTTGAATCCCCCTCCACGGGATTTGATATAAGCCTATCGTACTCTTGGATGTGACACTTTGGGATGCTCGAAATTACATGATGACATATTACTGATAGTGCAGGCTCGGGATCCTCCGCGGCCTCGTAAAGTGTTGAAGGCGTCTTCATACAGAGAGGTGATGATGTTCTTGCTTGCACCCTTGAAGAGTAGAGGACCTTGTTGTGGGTACGGATTTTTGGTGGACTGCTCTTCGTAGCTTTGGCCGGTGAAGGGATCCCATGTATATCTTCCGTCCTCAAGTATGGTTTACATGTTTCCATCCTTGTAGTAATTGCTACTGCGGTGAAGCTCGGTTGGGGAGTATGGCGGCATGACCCTTTGCGGGAAGGAGTGGCGTTGAAGCGAACGTTGATGTGAAGCCGCTGAGAACGTTGATGTGTAGCTACTTGGAGAGAACGTTGATGTGTAGCTACTTACGGAGAGAACGTTGATGCGAGCTACTTACGGAGAAACGTTGAAACAACGTCTTGCAACTCTCGAGCCTTGACGGTTATCATTTTGAAGTCGGAGACCGCGTCACGTTCACAAACTCGACATCCCTCAAGAGAACAGAGAGGAGTCCCTGGGCCCATCTATCGATCGTGCTTCATATGAGAGGTTGGGGTTTGGGAACGGCTTCCTGGATGGAAACGCCTGCTTTCCTGATGTAGTGCAGTTGAGGGGTGCAAATATGTCTTGACGCTACGCCTTGGAGAAACATAGAATCTCACACAACTGTTTCATCATAGACTGTATGACTTTGTGGGAGAAGTTCCCATTGTGCGGGTCTTGACGAGGGAAGGGTCTCCGTGAACTCAGGAGAGTTGTTGATTTCCCTTGCTTTCAATTTTGGAGAAGTCTTTGCCGATCTTCACGTGTGACGAAATTGGATTGCTTATCCCCTTCAACCGGTTGCTCAAGAGCAACGCGAGCCTCTTCATCTATAAACGCGCGTCTGCCAAGTATCTTTTGTCTTTTCATCAAATCAACAGCGCTACAAGGAGGTCGGCTTCTTCCGGATCTTCCAAGATCTTGCCACGATGGTGGAGTAGCGTCTCCGGTGACGGTTGGAGCTGCCATGCTTGAAGAACCGTTGGGGTGGCGGAAGTGGCTCAGGGTTGCGGTGATCGTAAGTGTATCGTGCGGATGACACGGTTTTAATCACGAAGTCTTTGGAGCCATGGCGTTGTTTCGAAGGGCGAGGATGGTCTTTGGAAGGGCGCAAGATGTTAGCGCTGGAAGGATGCGAATCTGTTAGCACAGAGTGTGGTGCTGCGGTTGGCATGCGCGTGCGGCATGTGTGCAGGCAAGCGCGTCCGCAAGCGCTTACGAAAACGCTTCTGCAAGCGCATCTGCGTGGCAAGCGCGTCGAGTAAGCGCATCCGGAAACGCGTCCCGGTAGGCGCTATCGTCTTGGAATAGGCGCCGACTTGGTGTGGACGCCGGCTTGGATTTCGGTATGGTGTGGACCATTGGCTTGGCACGGTGCTTGTTTGGCGTGGCTTGGACTTGTTCCCCGGGCCCCGATTGCCTCTTCCCATACGTAGCTCAAACAGAAATCCTTTCCTTATTCAAATTCAAAAAGTGTTATGCTTATGAAATGGGTTGGCTCCCTTTTTACCTCGTATCTTTGTTATCACGTCATGGTGTTAGCGGTAGTGCGATAGTGACAAAGTGGGCAAGCATATCCCAGTATGTACTCCAGACGTTTCTCTTTCAATTTGTTTTATTGTTTTCTTGTCTTTGGTGTAAACCGTAGCCATAGGTATGCCTTTCATAAACTTGTGGAAATACTTCATCATAAATAATTCTTCAAATGTCATTGTAGTAACGTCTCGCTAATAGTGACAGTAATTGTTATTGTGCAAAGTAGGTATGTACGGGTAGGTGAACTTTTTTTTTTTTTTTTTTTTTTGAAAAGGCAAACAAAGCGCTGGTTTATGGCTTTTGTCTTCTGGATTTCTTGGGTTGATAGATAAATGTTAGCTTTTGTGGATATTGGATTATTTCTCGGGATGAATGGTTTTGATAAAATGACTCGATTATATTTTGGGAAAGGAATATTGCTTTTATGAAAGTGTGTGCTAGCAATAGGCACAATACTCGATAGTATGACGGTTTACTAAGAGCCTAAAACACGGTCGTATGTCTTGCGCAACTCTAAATTTACTCACTTCTTAGGTTTTTGTGAACACGCCCCTCTCCATGTAAAAGGCGGCTTTCTTTGGTAGCATAGTCGGCAAGTCCCCAATCGTTGATAGCATCTTCTGGCGAGTCCCAGCTTTTCTCGTGTAGTTTTTGCAACCGGTAACAAGGGTTACCGTAGTTGAGTCGGATCGAGTGGTAGCATCTTCGGCAAGTCCCAGGTTTCTTGTGTAGTTTTTATAACTAATAACCGGGTCGTCTCGGTAGTTGCGTCGGATTGAGTCGCCTTCCCTACCATCTTGACATCTCGGGTCGAAGAACGAGATCGACACCGACATTGTGGCCGATGGATCAATCCTCCCGCCGTGGTCGCCAATTGTTTATGGATCGTTTCTGCCGATTTCTTGTAAATTCGGTAGGTGAGTGAGAAACTGGTTCAAACCCTAAACAAATGTGCTTCACGTGAGCACTTTATAGATTCGAGAGATCAATGCAGCATAAGTCCGTCCTAAACCAAGAAATGGCCGTTCCCGGACTTGCTTCGGTCACAAAGTGGAGGAGAAGGGTTGATTTGGGGAGGAAGCAAAGAAAGGTGTTGAGACCTAGAATAGTTACGGGAGAGTAGTATCTCGACTTGTATCGAAAGTGAAAGCTTAGGAAGCTTGCAAGAGATGAAAGCTTTTTTTGGAGAGCTTGCAAAGTTGCCTTTTCGAGAGTGTAATATTTTTCTCCGACCGAGACTTGTTGTCCGGGTGGAAATGGTAAGACCTATTTATACAAGTCGAGATTGAAACATACCCTGGCCTCATGAAGGAAGAGACTAAAGGGTGAAATAATGGGAGGAGGTGGTAACCGCATGGTGTTAATGGGTGAAAACGTTTTCACCATTATTTCCTCATTTATTTGACCGCTTTATTCCTTTTCACGCTTTCTTAATGTGAGCGTAGTGTACGCTGCAAGCTGTGATCGCCAAACCAAAACCTTGGAAAGCATCCCCCAGTTTGTGTTGATATCTCGTTGGTCGCACCTTGAGTGCAAGTGGCAATGCAGGGCTAGTGGCGTGCGTGGCATGTGCCAATGGCATGTGCGGAATGCCTTGGTGGTAGGTTGTACGTTGAGTGTAAGTGGCAATGCCGGAGCCGCTAGTGGCGTGTGTGGCATGTGCCAATGGCATGTGCGGAATGCCTTGGTGGTAGGTTGCACGGTTTGCAAGTTAGGCTACCAAATGTGTGTTTGGCATGTGCCAATGGCATGTGCGAATGCCTTGGTGGTAGGTTGCAAGGTTTGCAAGTTAGGCTACCGGCGTGTGTGTTTGGCATGTGCCAATGGCATGTGCGGAATGCCTTGGTGGTAGGTTGCACGGTTTGCAAGTTAGGCTACCGGTAGCGTGCATTAAGGGGGCACGGCTAGGTGATGAAGGCTACCGACGACGTGTTGGCATGTGCCAATAACATGCGTGGCCGTTAGGGCAGTGGCCTTGGTAGGAAAAGCTACCAATGAACATGTTGGCATGTGCCAATGGCATGCGTGGCCGTTAGGGCCGTGGCTTTGGTAGGAAAAGCTACCAAAAGAGCATGTTGGCATGTGCCAATGGCATGCGTGGCCATTAGGCCGTGGATTTGGTAGGAAAAGCTACCGGCGAGCATGTTGGCATGTGCCAATGGCACGCGTGGCGTTAGGGCCGTGGCTTTGGTAGGAAAAGCTACCCGGCGAGCATGTTGGCATGTGCCAATGGCATGCGTGGCCATTAGGGCCGTGGATTTGGTAGGAAAAGCTACCAATGAGCATGTTGGCATGTGCCAATGGCATGCGTGGCCGTTAGGGCCGTGGCTTTGGTAGGAAAAGCTACAATGAGCATGTTGGCATGTGCCAACGGCATGCGTGGCCATTAGGGCCGTGGATTTGGTAGGAAAAGCTACCTGACGAGCATGTTGGCATGTGCCAATGGCATGCGTGGTCGTTGGGGTCGTGGGCTTTGGTAGGAAAAGCTACCAAATGAGCATGTTGGCATGTGCCAATGGCATGCGTGGCCGTTAGGGCCGTGGCTTTGGTAGGAAAAGCTACCCAATGAGCATGTTGGCATGTGCCAATGGCATGCGTGGGTCGACTTGGCCTAGGTTGCATGGTTTGCAAGCCTAGGGTGCTATATTTGGCATGTGCCAATGGCATAGCGGCTTGGAAATATGGCTTGTGGTGCGTGTTGGCATGTGCCAATGGCACGCACGGCCATGTTGACCTAGTTGCACGTTTTGCAAGACTAGGGCGCTATATTTGGCATGTGCCAATGGCATAACGGCTTGGAAATATGGCTTGTGGTACGTGTTGGCATGTGCCAATGGCACGTATCGGCCATGTTGACCTAGTTGCACGTTTTGCAAGCCTAGGGCGCTATATTTGGCATGTGCCAATGGCATAGCGGCTTAGTTTGGCATGGTTGTCAATGAGTGCGATATGTAGTTTGGTTTTGGCGTCGTCGCCATGGTGCGCAAAGGTGCGGCTTGGTTTTGCGTTGTTGCCATGGTGCGTAGTGCGGCTTGGTTTGGCATTGTTGCCATGGTGCGCAGTGTGCGGCTTGGTTTGGCATTGTAGCCATGGTGCGCGGTGTGCGCTTGGTTTGGCATTGTTGCCATGGTGCGCATTGTGCGGCTTGGTTTTGGCATTATTGCCATGGTGCGTAGTGTGCGGCTTGGTTTGGCATTGTTGCCATGGTGCGCAGTGTGCGGCTTGGTTTGGCATTGTTGCCATGGTGCGCAGCTGCGGCTTGGTTTGGCATTGTTGCCATGGTGCGCGAGTGTGCGGCTTGGTTTGGCATTGTTGCCATGGTGCCGGTGTGCGGCTTGGTTTGGAATTGTTGCCATGGTGCGCGGCAGTGCGGCTTGGTTTGGCATTGTTGCCATGGTGCGCAGTGTGCGGCTTGGTTTTGGAATTAGGGTTCTGTGTCGAAAACCCTAATGTGGTATTTTGAAAAAATACCCCTATTAATTATTTACACTCGAGTTAAATGCTCTTTGTTAATGTGTTGCGGGTAACACTAGGTCATGGGGTTTTACGATTTTACCCCTTGTTTAAAAACCACCATCAACACCAGGATAAGAGAGCAGAATCTTGATTTACCCAATAATTGTATGCTGGATTAGGAACAAATTCATTGTCAGGATCATTATCAACAAACTCAGGATCGACGATAATAGCAACACCAGCAGTTGATGTTCGTCGGAAATACTTCACAGGACAGTGAAACGAGCCATTAACGAATTGAACAAAATCATAACTACGCAAGAGAGGAGCAATTTTTGATTTCCATAGAGGGTAATTCGTTGCAGATAGTTTTGTTGGTTGTTTGAAAGTTAGATCGAACAGAGATCTGAGAATGAAGGCTTTGAATTAGTTAGGGTTGGGAAAAGGTATCTGATACCATGTTGAGAAGACAATCTTCTTTGGTTTTGATTTCATTTCACAGGTTTTCAATTTTCTTCATTACAATCTCAGAAGAACAACTGAGATATTTAAACACACACAAACTGTTACAGGATTGGCCGGTACATACCGTACACAAGCACTACCACCTGACAATTACCTCACACACTCATATCATACAAGCGCTCACACACACATTTCACACAATTACAATCTGATATCCTAACACTTTTAAAGAAGAAATGGTGAACTTAACCAAGGCCTTCTGTCAGGATCATTTAAGCCTTCAACGTTCCAACTGAGGACTCTTGGCTTCATTCGGAACTCCTCTTTACCCCATTGAATCACTTGATTGGTACCAAGCCTGACAAAACTGGTACTCTTGCTGTAGCTGTAAATATAATCGCAATACTATAAGCAGTTCCAGCTGGTACAAAAATACACGCCCTATTTAAGGTTCGAGTGCAGCCAGATTCCAAGAGAACTAATCATTTTCTAGAGTCCGTGCACTTTTTTATGCGTGTCATATATATCACGATTCTTATTATAGCAAAATATAATAGATGTAGTGTTTACAGTCCAATTGTTAAGAAGAGTACAAATTAGCCTATCCGCGGACATTTGCCATGGCATTTTCACCAACTAGTTAGGGAATGGTAATCTGCAAAGACCAAAACAACAAAGGAAGATTGAGAGTTATACCGAGTACAGTGTACGTAATTTCAACGTTAAAAATAAGTCTTTTAAACAGTAGAATGGTACTACAGATGACACTTACCCTAATTTGAGAGAAGTATCAGAGCTGTCGTCTTCTTGAGGAGGGCCGGAAATCGAGCTACAAAAGTTGGTGACAGACTCTGAAGATTGACCGCCTTCTTTGTCGGAGTTGATCAATACAGTAGATCTTTGGTTTCCTCTAGAAATTTCGGCCATCTGAAATCAAAATCCGTTGTGAATATAAGAAAACAGTAGGAATTGAAATTTGGGGTAGGATCGCTTGACATGATTAGATTGATACCGTCCTCATTGTATTTTTATTAAGCTGCAAGAATAAGAAGTTTTCATCGAGTACTTACTTGTTGTCTTAGTCGCTCGTTCTCTTCTAGCAACTCCATTCCCTGTACACGACCAAACAATTTGATTAACACTAAACTGAAAAATTGAGTTTCGAGACAATTAATTACTTAATTACATGAAGAGCAGCTGCATTTTCTAAGAGACGTGAAATGTTCTGCCAAATCATGTTTAGAAAACCAATTGAAGGTAACCACATTCTTCATCACTAAATATCTACAAGACAAGATTTTCAGAGCTAGCTCATGGCAACAGGCCCCTTTCTCTCTATCCACGCATTATGGAAACCTAATAAAAAAAGCATTTATGAAAATCTTAGTTAATACCTTTCTTTGGAGAGAACTAATCTCGTTCATAATCCTTTCTCCCTGAAAACCAAAAATTGGAATACGATGAGATAATTTGGTGCAACAATTGATTACTTAACAGTTAAACTACAATTATATGCAAACTAGAATTCATTGATCAACCTTAGTTTCTAGAACACGACTCAATCCTGCTTCAAGGGTTTTCTCTAGTTGTTGCAGCTCTTCAATATTTAGTCCATGCAGTTCTTCTCCCCTCATCTGCCTGTTGCATAGATAATAAAAATCACCATGCATGTCCTAAGCCTGGCATAGTATATAATTTGCTATTTAAGTTCATGCGAGCATGTCATATATACCTCAATCGACGACTTTGCTCTGCAATATCCTTCTGTAGCCTGGCACAGTTGCTATTTTCTAGCTAATAAGTTCCACCAACACATTGTAAATCAGCTGAATTAGATCAATCTTTAAGAAGAGAAAATAGGTTCATATATTTATAGATTTCTTAAAATTATGACAACTGAACTCGGGAAATATTTTTCAAATATAAGACTCCATATGATACAGAAAGCCGATCATTAACTTCATCAGAGCGTTGTACAAAATTTAGTGTAAAAGAAGCAACATGAACAAGTACTTTAATGTAAAAGAAACAATAGAACCAAAGACCAGCTTATTACCTGAAGCTCCAGGGATGCTGGTTGGTTAGTTTTTTGGAGGTTCTTCGAGTGCAAATCACGCCTTTCAATAATACCCTTCATACTAAAGATAACAAACCAACAGGCAACAACAAGGTCCGCAGTTAAAAATCTTTAGCAGTAATTAATGTGCTCAATCAATTCAGCTAAAAAGCAGTAAATATGCACATATATATATTTAAGAAAAGAAAAACACTCAAGTCTGTTTAGCTAAAACCCTAGACAACCTCAAGAAATCAGACATAGATCAAATTAATACCAGGTAGTTACAATAGAACAAACACTTTAATAAGCATCGACAGTTGGATTTATATTACTACGAGCTTTTAACATCACTTCCTTGACGCTTAACTGACATATGATGGGAAAAATTTTATGGCGTGTATTTTTCTGAACTACAAGAAGTCCATGGTTTTACAAGTACCTGATAGATCCAGCCTAGTTGACAACTTGACAGTAGTGAAAAACCACAAAATAATTAATTCTAAACACATTTTAATGTTTCATTTTAAATGGTTTTCTTTAGGCTAAAATGTGACCGACCTCATCAATTCATTTATTCTGCTTATGATACATGCCCCCTTTCATGAGACACATACCTGGTGCATATTTCCTTGTGATGTTTGTTCGATTAGTCTTATCTTTTCTCTAGTGTTCTGAGATGTATCATCTATAGACATGTTTAATTTTTGGATCTGATCCTCGAGACCCTATTAGAATAGAAATACTGTCTCAAGCCAGATTGATTTACTTACCTTTACCATTATTATCATATCTTGATCATACGCGAACATACTTACATTTTCAGTCAAAATTTCAAACAAGGGCCAGAAGCCTAGGAATAATAAGTAAGAGGATCAAACTGAAACAGCATAATATCCTTTAACTGGTTCAGAAGACGACTACAGCCATGATTGATATCAACTACTAAATGCCAATCCAACTCGTATTTTCATTTAGTATTTTATTCCATTATAAATAACCAGAGTGCACAGTCCCCGGAACAATAACTTTTCAAAACCGAGTAAATGTATGTATAAATTTGTGTTATTGAAATTGAAACAGGAATCATCCGTACTTAGGAAGAATATAAAATGCTAAAATACACAAACTTTTTCTTTTTTTCATTTTTTCATTTTTATTATATGTCATGAAAGAATTAATCAATAAAAGTTTCTAATTTTGTACCATCGTCTCCATCCATATATAGAACCTATGCTAAGTAATCTAGCCAGAAATAGATAGAGAAAACCTTATCATCATCACTCACCACAGTGTTCAAGACTTTTAATGGAACTTCCCATCAAAAACAATATTGGAAGGAAAAAAACCCCACTTGAGAAGAAAAAAACAATCTAAAACTTGAAAGAGGACCCTGATCTTAGTTAACAATACATATACCGGATACGGATACGGCTAATCAACAACAAACTAAACTAAATGATTCAAATGAAGTTCAAGTTGAGGAGTGGATATAAGGAGAGAAAGAGAGATGGATACCTAGAACTGGAATACTCAAAGAGTTTACCAGTAGAAGAGAAAACAAGAAGAGCAACATCAGCATCACAAAGAATAGAGAGTTCTTCAGCTTTCTTAAAAAGCCCTCTTCTCCTTTTTTTGAAAACGTTACTTGTCTTGCTGTTGCATTATCTATCTTCTTGATCTGTATTTTCTCTCTCGCCATTATTATAAAAACAAACAAACAATCCTCCTCCTCCTCCTGTACTCAAAACAAAAACAAAAGAAACCCTTCTAAATTTCTCTCTTCTTTTTACAAAAACTGAGCAGAACCCCTCTTAGAAAAGAGAAGGAAAAATGATGGGGTTTTGTTTTAAATAGAAGGAAAAAAAGTAGTATTCTCTTTTTTTCCAAATTAAGTGAAGAATCTGCAAACCCTAAAAGAAGGAGTCTTTATTATTTTTGCTATTCTGGTGAAAGAAGAAAAGAAAAAAAAAAAACAACCAATCCTAGACTTGGGTTTTAGTGTATAGGTGTTTTTAGGATTGGTCTTCTTTTACCTGTTTTTAAGATTTAAGATGAGAGAGGAGATTGCTTTGAATTTTTGATTAAATTTGGGTTTGTTCGTTTATTGCGCCTTCTGACTCATTTTCTGCTTACCCTATCAACTTCTCTGTGAAAACCGACCAATCAGAAGAGATAGAAAAGTAAGAGAGATCTAGAGAGAGAAACAAGAAGAAGAAGACTTAACGAAGAGTGAAGAAATGAAGTGGTTGCATTTCTAGTCCTTTTTTATGTTTTATATAATCAATTTCATGGAGACTATTGTCCTCGTTCAAAGCACTTATGTAATTGTAGTCCTTTTTATGCTTTTTCAATCGTATGTACAAATAAGACTTCGCGACAAATAAAATTAAATAAATATCGTACGTATGAAATTATTATCCAACTCGAACGCGGTAAGTAGAGATTGAAATGTTTACCTAATCGAGTAAAGAGTGCCCTTAAATATGTGGTTACTACCCGTATTTGTTTTACCTCTAGGAGAAAGAAAAGAAATGATCTTATTAACTTGCCCGTCTTTTGCTTTTTCATATTGAATTCTAGAAACATAACTTTAGTTTACTTTCCTTTTCCTTTTCATTTTTAATGGGAATGGGAATCCTGTGTTCTGTTTAAGCAGAACTGTAGCTCCGTCCCCCCAACATCGAGACAACTCTGTCTTTCCTCGAGATATGTGTTTATATATAAAGTGAAAGATGAACCTACTGTTTTTGCGTTTAGGTGGAACTCAGGGAGGTCGTTTCCGGACGAAACGAAGGGGAGGACCAAAAATGTGTACGTGTAAACCATGCCGGCCCAGCACAGCCCAGCCCAGCCCACAAAATCACGTGCTTGGCGTGCTATGTGCCGTACTGTGTTGTGCCCGAGATTATGACGAGCCGTATTTTGTTGTGCTAGAAGGCGTGTGGTGTTGGGCATTGCCAGAAAACTAAACGTGTTGTGCTATGTTGTGCTGTGTCGGGCACATTTATTTTATATTTTTCAATATAAGTGTTTATTAGATGTGTTATTATGAAAATAAGTCAACATAACGATAATAAAATGTCAATAATTGGCTAGAATAATGCCTCTTTTGTGAAATATACACAAAATGTGATGTATTGTGCCATGTTGTGTAGTATTTTATGCATATTATGACATGCTTTCTTAACGTGTTGTGTTGTCTGTGTGTCGTGCCACGTGCTTATCCGTCTTTGCGTGTTGTGCTAGACTATTGTGCCGATTAGTCAAACCCAGTTTGTCCCATGAAACTAACGTGTTGTGCTGTGCTGGGCTAGGTTGTGCTCAAATCTTAGCGTGTTGTGCTGGGTTGTGCTCGTGCTGGCACGACCCAATTTATACCTTTATGTACACGCACATCATCTCTGTTATAAGCTTTATATTTTGAAGAGGATTAACCTCATTCAAGATTTGAATTTATATTTTTTTCCCGGAAAAGAAGATAACGTAAACTACTATATTGGTAATGCCGAGACCTTACAGGAATTTTTCAAGATTACAAAAGAGTCATTCAAGTTGTAGTATCTCCACCAATTCTTGCATATCAATTCTTTTCTTTCGGACTTAGAAACAGTCTCGATGACCTTCTTATTTCTCGCAAAGGAGAGGAACAAACGACTAAAATTGATTTTGCAAACAAAATTAGTACGTATCAAAGCACTAGGCAATGACTGGACAAACCCAACCCAATGTTCATCAGAACATGTAAATAACATGAAATGGAGTTTTTAAATTTTTGATTGCATAAGGCAATCAGGCAACAGTGATCCAACTAATAGTAACAATAACTAAAAAGTAAGCAACGTGTCTTCAGTAACAGTAGTATCCAAAGTGTCTTAAGTAGCAGTGATAACCTGAACCGGTTTTTAAGAATCTGAATCGGAACGAATCGGGCTGACTCGGCATTGTAGATATGGTAACAATTATGGTGATTGATGACTTTGATGTTGATCTTGATGAACAAATTGTTGATGTCTTGGTTTCAATTGCTTGAGTTGTTGCGATGCTTGTTGTTGCTAGTGGAATTTTTTATTTTTTTAAAATACATCTAAAAGAATACCAAACCTGCTCCAAATCTTCATAACATCACTAGTGAGGATAACAAACATTAAAACACATACAACAACCCAAACAATTATATCTAGAGGAAGAATCATATAGCATAGATAATAACTAGTTTAAGGGACGGGGATTACTAAAAATAACCCCGGCCCAAAGAAGAAACTAAGAACCCCCTTAATCAAGAATTAAATTTCAGACTCCCCATTCTAAAGAGTAGTAGAGTTGTTTGAATTTCTGACTCCTCATTATCAAGAGTATTAGAGACTGAACTGGAATCTCATTAAAATTAAAATAATGAGGAGCGCCTAGTAAGTCCGAGGGTTAATTATCTCATTATAATTAAAATAATCATAGTAGAGCGAGAGTGATAATGTGGAGGTGACTAAAAGTGTGATTTTTCCGAGATCTAATTTTTTTGAATTTTCTTCATCGGTTCGTCGTCTAATCTTCCTCCTGCTGGTGATTTTCATAAGCCTTTATTTCAATTGTCCTCAGATGTTGTTGCCTCAGATGTTGTTGATTCAACATTGATTGAGAATGATTTCCCTTCTTTATCAGAATCTTTCGTTTCTAAGGAAGTTAGAGGTGAAACCCCTAAAAACGGTGTTGATTCTTAAATGGGTGGTGATGGTACAGTCTCTGATTTGAATCTTAACAGATTGGAGACAGTGTTACATGGGAAAGACGGTTCGAGTTTAGAGTCAGATGGAAAAGTTGGTTCTTCTGCAGCTGAAATTGGGGGTTTTAAAAAACCCTAAGTCAAAAGGGTGGAGAACCCTTTTCCTATATGCGAATCCAATCACTCCTCAAACTCCAATGAAGTTTACTCCACCTTCAGAGCTAAATGGAAAGAGAGTAGCTAGTAGATTACTCATATGGTGATTTCTCTGCAGGAATCAAGAGTTGCGAAGAGTATGTTGTGGGTTTCTATGTGGGAAAAAGATTATCATTTCCAGCAGTAAAGGAAGCTGTAAGCAAACACTAGAATCTAAAGAATAAGGTAAGTATCAAACTTCACAGCAATTGTGCCTTTATGTTTGAATTTAAGGACGATGAAGATCGCAGAAGGGTGCTAGAATTAGGATATTTTTACATCTCAAAGTGCCTTTTCACCTTGAGGCCTTGGTCTAACTTGATTGAATCATCAATAACTAGCATTAGGACCTTACCCATTTGGGTGTTGATATTTGGTATACCTCTACACATGTGGGATAACGATTATTTGAGCTTAATCTCTAGCCACTTAGGAAAACTGATATTTGCTAATAAATGCACATTATTGAGATCAAGATTAGCATATGCTAGGGTTTGTATTGAAGTAGATGTAGATTTCAATTATCCTGTGAGTATACACTTAATAATTGATGGTAAGATCGCTTTGAAAATGCCCGTAGAATATCAATGGAAACCTCCAAAATGTGAAACTTGCAAGGTATTTGGACATTCTTCAAAACCGCACTAAGCAACTAAAGCCTAGATGGACCGTAAGAAATCACGAAAGGTACTTGAAAGTGGAGGGTGATACTTGTGACAAGCATCATGGAGAAACTCTTAAAAGACCTGTTGGGGATAATGTGATTACAAGAACAATTCATGACCCTTAACTTGAAAGATATGAGCGGAATGGGGGTATAGAAACTTAGGTTATTGAGGATGCTGGAAGGCTGGACACAATTGGTATGGCTGAGGAGGCAGTTGCTACAACGGTGGTAGATAGAGTAGAGGAGTCTATTGGGACTTTATGCACAAGTTTTGCTAGGATCGATGGGACTAATGTTTCTGCGAATGGTAGTAAATCTAGGGAAGAACAAATTCGAAGCCGAGACGTGAACCCGAGTTTCAACTATAGCAAAGTCATGTAGGGTTACAGGGAGTTTAACTCCATATGACTATTCGCAGTGAGTTTGGACGGTTGTCAAAGTCAAATCTCCTCATAATAAGGAAGCTTTGTAGAAGCCATCTCCAAAAAAAGCTATCAAGACTATGGGTTCTCCAAAAAGGAACCCATTTCTGATGTTATGTGATTTCAAAAGCAGATTTCCTATTGATAGCAGGAAGCTAGAAGTAAAAAACACAGAGGTAGTAATGCTCCAAAGTGGCTATTGCCGACAGAGTCATTATAAAAGAGGTTGAAGAAGACAATGAAGAAATGGATGATTGTGAGTTTGAGAGGCAGTTAAAATGCTTGTCTTATGAAGACGTACAAGATCTCTAACGAAAGAGAGAGACATCAATACAAAAACAAGAGAACTTCGCACTCAATTGGAATGGAAATCATGACAATACTATGAATGACAAGCAAGAACATTTGGGGATAGGACATAAAACTCAAAATAAGAAGGGTCACTCTTAGTTTTTAGCTTTTGTCAAACTTCTTTGTTTCGACATTTTGATCTTTCTGGTATTTTGGAGGTTTTGGTACTCCTATTTGGTTTTACTTTTACCTTCAAGTGAAAGGGTTGTTTGTTTATCTTGTTTTGGTAGGTCTTAACCTTCCTTTGTATTCGTTTAGGCACTCTCACCTTGTTTCCCTTTTCCTTTTTATCAATGAACTAACCTTTTAAGTAACAAAAAAAAGTTCGCGGGTTAATCGATACATTACTTTAACGCTTTATGTTTTTCAATATGGATGAGAAAGCATGTGTAAAAGTGTAATTCCTTTTACTAGAGAGTTTATAATTTTATACTTTATCATATCTGTAATTTACTAGAGAGTTCGTTATTTTGAGGGTTACTACAAAAAATGTGAAAAATATATTGAAAACTTTTCAAGAGGTTTAAGAATGAAAACGAGAAATCGGTTTACATCATGTTTTCAAGTTCTCATTAGACATTAATTTGTCTCGGGATTAAATATATTACTCTCCTTCTTGTGAGATCTTAGGGATTTACAAACTAGACAATATTATCAATTTAGGGTTACTAAAAACAAAACCCAATGATGAATTTTACTAGAAAAATTAGTAAGGAAAACTCCAAAGATCTTTATATATAGCTAATTTGTGAATTGTAGGAAATACCATTTAATCCTAGAAATAATATATTAGAGAGAGTCTAGTCCAAACACTCGACCATGTGTCTCGTTTAGTCCTTTTTGGAAAAATATATTACTGTTTGGTCCTAGAAATTATGGTTTGGTCCTAGGGTGTACAAGACCCACGTGGGATGACGTCATGGATGATGTAATTTTCTTCTGGGAGTCACAGAAATACCCTTTCAGATCCATATATATAGGATTTATTAGCAAAAAAGAAATCATTTTTAGATTTCTTTCCTCTCTCCTAGTTTTCAAATCTAGTTTTTCTTGTTCTTGATTTTTTTTTCTCTATTTTTTAAGATGAAGATGACGATGACGATGGTGTTGAAGATGAAGATGACGATGACGATGACGATGGTGTTGAAGATGAAGATGATGATGAAACGATGAAGATTTGTATTTTTTTTTCTTTGTGTTGTTGTTGCTGTTCCGAAGATGGTGGAGACGATGAAGACGATTTTGCGATGAAGTTTTTTTGAATCTTTTTGTCTCTCATTGTCATGATGATGATGAAGAGAAATTGATGATGATGGAAGACGACGATGATGATGAAGATGATGAAGACTGATGTTTTGTTTTTCGTCATTTTTGCTTGTTGTTTGTTGTTGAAGAAGATGAAGATGATGATGACGATGATGTTTTCTTTATTCTGCTTTGTTGAAGACGACTTAAGATGATGAAGATGATTTTCTAGCTCATTTCTGAATGAACTCGATTTTTATGGATTTTTAGCGGAGTTCATTTTAAGGAATGAACTCGATTTTTATGGATTTTTATCGAGTTCATTTCGGAATGAACTCGGGGTCTCAGATAGGTTTTTATCATGAGTTTATATCCGGAATGAACTCTAGTCTATATAGGTTTTTATCGGAGTTCATTTCTCGAAATGAACTATGTTTTTGTTTTTTTATCAGGAGTTCATTTCTGAAATGAACTCTGTTTTTTTAGTTTTTATCAGGAGTTCATTTCTGGAATGAACTCTGTTTTTTTAGGTTTTTTACCAGGAGTTCATTTCTGGAACGAACTCTGGTTTATATAGGTTTTTATTATTCTTGTTCATTTCTGGAATGAACTCTGTTTTTTTAGGTTTTTATCAGGAGTTCATTTTTGGATTGAACTCTGTTTTTTTAAGTTTTTATCAGGAGTTCATTTCTCAGAATGAACTCGGTTTATATAGGTTTTTATCAGGAGTTCATTTCTGAAATGAACTCTGGTTTATATAGGTTTTCAAAATTAAGTAGAAATTAACAGAGTTCATTTTGACGAATGAACTGCTACAAAAAATAAGTTGGAATTAACACTGAAGGGTACTTTGGTCCATTTAATATTTTTGAATAATTATGGACCAAACAGTAAAGGCGTTTTCCCAAAGGACTAAACTGACATGGGCCCACCTAAAAAAGGACCAAACAATTTTTTCCCTTGTGATTTTATGTAGTTGGATTATCGGGAGAATAAGAAATTGCTAAAGATGGGGATATAAAAAAATAAGCTTTCTATCGGCAGTTAATAGAAAAAATGGATATAAAGAATAATCAAGTTCAGAGCAAGGGATATGGGAGTACAACACTGCTTCAAAATGAATTAGTATCCCTAAAATGATTTAATCTGCTCTCACTATGGGAGTAGAATTAGTAGAGTAAGTTTCAACCTAAACTTATTCGCACACTACTTCGTATGAAGTAAATATAGAAGCTGCTTGAGAAAAAAAGTAGGTTGAGCAACTCTTTAAATAATGAGCTTGGTGTCCCAACTTTTGGGTCTTGATTCCGACATCTTTAATTTAACCCACTTAGAAGGACAAATGAGTTTGTCCTCGTCATTTTGGGTTCTTAAGTTTGGTACTTTTTTTCCATATTTGCCCCTCTACCATAGTTAAAAACTCAATCACAAATAGCCTTTACCATACACACATTCAAGGTTATGGTTTGAATTGGTAACAACAAAAGCCATAGTCCGATCTTTTAATGGTGTTTTTGTTACATAGAAAATAATTAGTTGAATTTCGTTGTCAAATTCGCTTGTATAGGGTACAATTGAGGACCCATCTGTATTGACCATATATATGTTCTAAGATGCATCACCACCATTTCATCATGATATATCCAGGTCTCAACATACAATTACCAAATTTCATATAGATGCGTAAAACATCGTACATCTTCATTCGAAAAGAAATAAAGAGTATTCTCAAACGTCTTAGGACTTGTACATGAATGAATAATGCAAAATTACAAACATTATCAATCGGAATTACTTTGGGAGCTACGGGAAAAAAAAGGAATGGTTGAGCTTTTGGTGGTCGCACCAAGACTAAGTTGAGTTTGAGGTTTATTTTTCTAAGAATGTCAAAGTTTACATTTTAAACGGCATTTGTTGTTACTATCGTTGGAACTCCACCTTCATCTCCATCTCCCTACACCACCAAGTTCCTTTTCTTCACCGTTACTATCTCTAGTTGTTAACCCACTTATATCCTCTGCTCGGGACGAAGTTAGGACCCAACGCACACATTTTTTTCCCTAGAGAATCAAAATAAAAAAATCGAAATTGACACCAATGGAATTCCACCAAAAGTGTACTCCCAAGGAGTTGTGCCTTCCAAGAGAACCATTGGAATTAAAAAGCACTCCCTTCATTTTTTAACCCTCCCATATCTCAGAGAATATAACTATACCAACAAATGTGTTAGAGAACATGAACTAAACTTCCTAAACAAAGAAAAAACAAAAACAAAAAAATTTCGTACTGACCTCCATGTCGTATAAAATAAATTAGTCCGGGCTGGCGATGGTCGTATAAATTATAATGGGTAAATCGTTCTTTGTAGGCGGTATAAATTAAACCGGGGTACTGAAATCACGGCCATATATGTTTGCTCCTATGAACCGTTGAGAATTGTGCTTGTCTCATCCAATTTTCATATAAATTAAAATAGTCGGGAAAATGCTACTCAATGTTAAAACCTTGGTATAGTAATATTCATCAATTGCAATCCATAAGAGAAGTTACGAATGACAAGATACAAGAATGATAAGTAGAAACAGACGAGTAATATAAAACCTTGAGATGAAAGATGATTGAAATCTAATTGGTAATGTAATGCTTTAGAAAATCTAATACCATCAAATCATTAATTCTTAAGAAATCAACTGTCTCAATAAATTTTAAATATTCCTTTTAAGGTGGTGTCTTTGACACATTAACCAAAACTTCTTGGCACACATCAAATTAGCTATTGGTTCATGACTTGGAAGCTCAACAAAAACAATACAATCTCAACCCCTTAACTTTTTGTTTGTGCGTAAAGCATGGCAATGTACTAATAGAATGTACTAATTAAAAACGGAATGAACTTCTTGGTGAAAATGATTTTCTTTTGAAATGAAACAAATTATCTCCATCCTTATAAGTTGTGAGTTCAAGTCTTTTTATCATCTTTTCTAGTTGTTGCTAACATCAAATAAAGCATATGACATTTAGACATTAGTATCGGGAACACACCTCTTAAACAAAATTAGTGACGCTTTGATACCCTAGTCTTCCTACCAACTAGCCCACGGAATCTTAATGCTGTTAAGGAACAGTTAATTTACTTGTTGATTCTTATAGTGATCACCATCCTGCTCCATAAAATTGAAAAAAATTTGGGAGAGTTATATTTAATAAGTTCAAATTTAACATAAAATTTATTTATATTCTCTAACATCCACTTGGAATCGGGTGAACACAATTTCATTTGTTATATGCAAAGACCACAACTCACAATGCGAAAACATACACCCACACTTAGAATCAACTCAAACCTGATATAAGTTTGTATGCACAAAGTGTAGTATAAAATTATCTAGGTAGAAAAACCAACAGTCCTTATATATAAAAACACAATAAGTTGGCCATTGAGTATAAAAATTAATCGGGTAGAGGAAATCCTCCTAGGAGTTTTATATGCGGCCTATTAATGCTTCTCTACACCGTTTAAAAGCAATTCTCAGAGACATTTAGTAGGATGAATAACAAGGTGACCCAAATTGAGAACTGGAAGATGTCAATGGTGATAATCCCAAAGTTGTGACCATTAATCATAGATTACCCAACTAAAACTCGGGAGAAATTCTACATTTTGAAAATTTTGGACATAGTATGAATCAAATCCAAAATCAAGAACTTAATCGAAAATTGTCATGCAAGATCCCAACGAAATTAATAAGAAGAAAATTTCAACCTAAACTTATGATAAGCATACACGACCTTAAAAATAAATTAAAATCAACTTAATTACATGATGGAACTATTAGATTTAGCTCACCTGGGATTCAAATTCCGTTGAGCAATTCTTTTAAGAGTTTTACCCAACGACGAAGAAAAATGAGAGAAAACATGGAATAGAAAGGAGAACGAAGAACAACGGGTATGGGTTTTAGATAAGGTTAAGTTAACCCTTTAAAGGATATTTCGGTCATTTCATCACGGATCACTTCTAACCATCTAACCGATTTGACTCACCACAAAATGGGTTGACCAAACCTCAGATGTGTGTATAAGGTTTGACTACCTTAGGATTTATGAGGATTGCCCAACAATAATCACCCGGTATAAGTTTTGCTTTTTATTATATTTTCAAATATGAGGTACCACAAATCTTTTCACAAAATTGGTCAAAAAGACTAAAATCAATAATTCTGGGTGAAAAAGACACTTGTGGTTTTGATCTTGTTTAAATAGCCAAAAATTTAAAAGATCTCATTTATATGGACAAAATTTAAAAAAATAGGCGGGATGTAACCAGTTTCATCTGGCCCATTTTCAAATATTTTTTTCTTATTTTTATTTTACATGGGATGCATCCAGTTTCATTCTTTGCTTATTTTTTTTAAGTATAAGCCAAGATGAATCAGTTCATCCTTGCTATTTTTTTTTATGTGGCTATTTCACGTACTTTTTTTTTTTACTTGTCCATTTGAGCCGTGTTTTAATTTTTTTTTGGACAAATGACCCATTTTCTCAAATCTTTTTTCATTGTATTTTCATAGATGAGGGGCCACAATTCTTATTCTTTATTATATTTTTAAATGTTATAGTCCACAAATCTTCTTTTAAATATATTTTAGAACTATGGGTTGCAGATTTTTGCCATTCAGGGTGTATTTTCTTCTCTAATTCTTATAGTGGGGTAAACACCTTATCACTTCCTCTTTAACCCATTTCTGAAAAAGATAGTATTCCTGTAACCCGTGTTGGAAGAAAGAAAAAATGGTCGAAAAAAAATAAAGATCGAAGCTTTCCTAGCTAGATTAGGCGCACCCTTTTAATCGGGGCATATTGAATCCTCATATTTTTGTTACTAACAAAAATACCTGACTTAATTAATATTGGTTAATTGTAATCCTTGTTAGAGTATTGTAGTAGATTAAGTTAGTGTTAGATAATAAGAGTATACAGAGAGTTTGTGTATAAGGGATAATTAAGAAATTCTTAACTAAAATTACCTAAAATCGATAGGTGCGAAATATATAACCTGCTGTTAGAGTATGTCTTCATCTAGTTGAAATTGGCATACATAGATGTTCATGTGAATCATGTCTTTTTGTTGTTTTTCTTTTTACTTATGACTTAATCTCTATTTCTCGTTAAATTTTTTGACCTAATTCCTTTTTTCAATTGAATTTTGCTTACTCACGATTTTAACTCTTTTATCTTTGATGCAAACTTTTATTGATTGATTATCTCTTTGTTCATTTAATCTCTATAACCATTTGCTTTTCACGAGGTTCTTTCTCTTTGCACTTATCTGTGGGTCATGAGCTAATGGAGGGGCGACCATAGGGTTTTTCTCTTAACATCATAAGATTCGATTGTGTTAGAGTGCATGGCAGTGATGGGTTTCTTCTATTGGGGTTTTAATCTTGAAGTTCATCGTCCGGGCTCCTTACTCTCTTATCCTCGGTTTTATTAGAGATAGGTATCGGCTTTTGAGACCCTATTTGATAGGGATTTGATTTTTATATAGTAGTTAACCCCTAAAGGTCTTGGGTGTTACGAGGTTCTTACTCTTGTAGGGATCGGAACAAGTCTCGAAGATGGCGAATTGAGTATCTCTTTTGTTTAAAAGGATAGTATTGAATTTTTTTATCTTAAGAGTTTGGTTTTTGAGGATCTTTTGTTGGGACTAGAAAATGTTTCCTTTAGATTAATGAAATTGAAGAATACTTATCTTTAAGCCACTGAAGTTCCTTGTTCTCTCTCTCTTGATGTTGTGTTTGAATCTGTTTTGGATGGAGTTGTCTTATCTAAATGATGGTTTTGTGATAACCATGAGAAATTTGATCTTGTTCTCTCTGCTATAATTCTAAATTGCTTGTGGTTATCTAAAGTTACGATTCCCTTTCTCAAAAGTTGTGACATGAATATTCTTCTACTTAAAGATAATTGTTTATTAAGAGAACTTAATTAATTTTAACACGGACACTAATTCCCACTTTGTGTAAGGGTGGGCTGTTTCGGATGAAGGCTTACACTTGGCAAAAATGGTTAACCAATTCGGTGGTTCTTTGATACTCTCGAGTTACGCAAATCTTTATTACGGCTTCCACACTTCTGTTATCCTATTAGTTAAATCATGTTGGGCGTGATGCTCTTACATTATGACAGTCTATTCCTTTTCTTTTCCCTAAACAGAGATTTAATGCAGAGACTAATTGCATTGTCTTTCATCTTCTAGCTATTTATAACTTGGCCACGCAAGGCTCTAACATTGCACTCTCATTCTTTCAGTCTTCCATGATTAACTTTTAGTGATCAATTTCTTTTCACGAAATGGCTTTTTCTTCTTGAACAAGTGAAAGTATTAGATTTAGATGAAGATGTTGAAGAATTTCCCTCATCTTTTTCTTCCTTTGCTTTGTGATACTACTAGAAGCTACTATAAGACATCGTTGAAGCATAACCTCAATATGATCTCGGCCCATTAACTTTCTGGATTTTAAACTTACTAAACCCTTTATGCAAGGAATGCCTTATCATAATCTTTTCTGCAGAATGTTCAAGAATAGTCGGGATAGGGATATTGCTTTCTCAGCTCGTCCTACCTTAGTCTTTGGCCCGGCTTTTTTGCGGTTCGGCCTTGAGCAAGTTGGAGGATATCTTTGATCCGGTATGGGAAAAAACACTTATGCTGTGCAAGTGACTATCCACTTCCGATCTGGGTAAACAAAGGAAGGCGGGGAGCGGAAGTCATGAACTGCAGTTGGTGACTTTTGTCAATCATAGAATCATTGTTGGTAACGAGGTTTGAAGTTAAACGATGGTCCCTCTCCTCTCCATTGACTCGGAAGGTTGTTATCAATACCCCTAGCAAATATGTCCGCTTTACATCCTCGTCTCCCTTTCCGTGCTTGTAAGCGCCGTTTCGTTCTAATTCATGATGAAGTTAGATGTCATGAGATTCAAGCACAAATATTTGTTAGGGCTGCCGGCTCCTACTGCTAGAGCTTCTCATATTACATTACAAATCAAGTTGGAATCGTCTTTGGTGGTTTGGACACAACAAATGGCCGTGATTCTCCCGGACTCTACTTTTGTAGGTAGTGCTTCTAGTACTCACTCAGGCCTCTTTGCTTTTACGTAAGTCTCCATCCTTCATGGGCATTAGGAAGTAGAAACTCAACTTTTTCGTCTCTTTCTTTTAGTCCTGCAAGGCCCTCAGCCCTCCTTTAATCATTCGAGATCCAACTAGCAATGTGCCTGCTTCGCTCGACCTTCTTTGCCACCTGCGTTTCCTTTCTCTCGTCCGGGCTTTTGATAGGAAAGGTAAGAGGCCCAAGACTCGAATTTGAAAAAACGAACCCTTTTACCTTCATGCCTACACCACATTGGACTCAAATTGTAAATACATTGCCTCCTTTTACTCCTCCATCCCGATATATCCTTTAACTTGGGGTCTTTGGAGAATCCTCCTCAACCGGTGCTACTGAAGGGAATATGTTTTGGTCCTCTTCATGCTCATCCCCTTCTCTCGGACTATTATGTCGACATCGGGAGGTTCTTCGGGCTTTACTTTCGGTGCGGCTTGAGAATTAAGTTTTGCCTCTCCCCGCTTCTTTTGGTACTTTTATGCAGTAATGACAATTTGAGTGAAATGATATTTTGGAACTAATGTGAACTCTGTAACGAAGCTGTCATCCTTGAGCCTATGCCTCTATCACCTCTCACTTTGAACCCGAGAGGCTTCGACGAAGAATTTGAGAGGGAGTTAGATCTTTTGATGTTGGATGAAGACCCATGGCGGGCATTTGCCTCTCCCGCTCATGACCATGTAAGAATCTCATATTTCTCGAAACTTTAAATTTTAGCTAAATACCTTGTGGTCAATTTTGATTTGCTTTTGTTTTCTTGTTCATTTTTCCTTATTATTATCGGATTCTTCTTGGTTTTTTTCCGTCTTTATAATCATGAACTTTTAAGTTGGAACATGAATGGTCTTTGATACGATAAGAAATGGAGGCATTTATTATCCCTTTTTAGGAAGTTTAAGCCGATGGTATATGTTTGCTTGAAACTATGGTTGACATTGACACTGATTAAAAAATACACGCATCATCTTCCTTTTGATTCTTGGGTTATTATTCTGGCAAAGTTGGTAAATGCCGGTGGGTTAGCTTTTGGGTATTTCGAAAATTCGAGTATTGAAGTTTTAGGTTTCTCTTTGAATATGATTCATATTTTGTGTGATGTCTACTTTGCAATCAAGAATCGTGTGGTTACTTTCATTTATGGTTCTCAAATTTATCAAGCACGAAATCAAAGTGGAATTTTCTTATTGATATGAATGATAAATAACCTAATCCACGGCTTCTAGGTGATTTTAATTTTATATTGCATTCTTCGGAAAAACAAGGAGGTAATCCTAGTGCTCTATAGCTCCCAAATTTGTTAGAGATAGTTTGTTAAGCATGAACATGAATGAAGTCTTTTCTTTTGCAATCCCTTTACTTGGTGCAATAGAAGGTTTAAAAATACGAGAGATCTAATTTTTAGAAAAGCTTGATAGGCTTTTTATGACGATAAATGGGTTAGTGTTCTTCCTCAAACTAGAGCCACAAATCTAGGAAGAATTTTCTCTGATCACAGTCCAGTTCTGGTTAAATGTTTTCATTATGAGAAAAAAGCTTATATCCCCTTTAAGTTCTTCAAGTGTTGGCAACTGAACCCTGAATTCAAAGACATCTTATACTTCTCTTGGAATAAGAGGTTTAGTGGCTCCCCCTACTTTTGTTGTGGTCAATAAGCTTAAGAATGTGAATCTAGAATTGAGTAAATGGAATGTTAGCTCTTTTGGTCATATCAAGTCTACTATTGGAAGACTAAACTCAATTAGAAAACCGGATATTTTGCCTTATTAGCCTCAGTTGGAGAATATATTTTGAATTACTCAAGCTTGTTGGACTATTGGTATGAAATTGAACATAGTTTTATCAACGAAATCTAGAATTGATTATTTTACTCGGTATGATAGGAACACAAGCTATTTTCATAACTTCCGGTTAAACTTAGAAACATGTACAATACCATCCATAATTGTTAGGGATGATCAAGGTAATGGTTAGAAAGGTGAACAAGTCACTCAAGTTTTCTTAAAGCATTTTAAGAAAATCTATACTTCTACTAAACCTTGTCATTGTGATATTGAAGAAGTTCTTAGGTTTATCGAACCTAAAGTGTCCGATGAAGATAATTACGCATTTGATTGCCATTCCTTCGGAACAGGGAAATTAGGGATACGGTAAATAATCTAGCTTCTTGGAGTTCCCGGTCCGGACGGTTTTGGGCGGTTTTTGAGAATAATTGGGAGATAGTTCGATCTAAGTTGTCGCTCATGTTCGGGCTTTCTTTACAAATAGATTCCTTTTGAAATGATTAATTTTTTCTTTTATCTCTTTAATTCCCAAGATAAAGAATCCTTCTTCTCCTCATGACTTTAGACCCATAAGATTATCGAACACTGTTTATAAAATTATTTCGAAAATTTTAACTAATCGATTGAAGCTGTTAATGGACTCTCTGGTCTCGCCTTTTCAGTCTGCTTTTGTAGCTAATCGTCAAATTCATGATAATGTAGTCATTACTCATGAAATCTTGCATTCTTTTAAAACTAAAAAGAAAAATTAAACTAGTGGTCACCTTGCTATTAAACTTGATCTTTCCAAAGCTTTTGATAGACTAGAATGGTCCTTTATTATTCTTTGTCTTTAAGAAATTAGGTTTCTCCCATGAGTGGTGTCAAATGATTTTTCGGTGTATTAGCACTGTGTCGTATTCTGTCTTGGTTAATGGTTCCCCAGTGATACCTTTTATCCCACTCGTGGTATTGACAAGGGGATTGTTTGTCACCGTATATTTTTATTCTCTGCATGGATGTTTTATCTCGATTGTTAGTTAAAGCCGAGGAGGATAAGTTGATACAAGGGTTTAAGTTTAAGAAAGATAGTCCTTCATTTCTCATCTTTTCTTCTGATGATTGTATCTTTGTTTACTAAAGCCTCCGTCTCTCATGCTAGAAATCTCCTCAACATCATAAATGTCTTTGCAAAAGCCTCGAATCAAAGCTATCAACTTAGAAAAATGCGGTTTTTTTCTTGGTGGGAAAATGCATCATAAACATATTAAAATCTTGGCTCGGACTCTTAAGATGAAATACCTTAGTAGCAGAAAAATACTTGGGCACACCTCTCTTTATTGGAAAGAATAAAACTAATTCCTTTAAGTTTCTTATTGATAATTTGTATGCTAGGTTGGGTTCTTCAAAAAGAACAAATCTTAATGTCATTTGTAGAAACGCAGTGGTTACCAAGCATGTTTTATCTAATTTAGCTATCTATCATTTGGCCTCGTTTTCCCTAAAAACAGTTACTTCCAGTTAGATTCTATTCGAGAGGAGGTTACGTGGGCTAAAAAGAATCCAAAGAAGGCACTTATTTTAGATCTTGGGATGATTTAGGTAAGTCTAAACTTAATGGTAGTTTGGGTATTAAAAACACTTTTGTTACCAATAGAGTTTTTATCGTAAAACTCGGTTAGCGTATTTTAAAAATCCCAATAGCTTACTCTCCATTTTCTTAAAAGATAAGTATTTTCCTAACCAAAATTTGCTTGAAAATTGATAAGGCTTCAAATAATTCTTGGATTTGGAAAGGTATAGTGAAAGGTTAGTTTTCTTAAAGGCTAACTTGAGGTAAATATTAACAATGGGGCATCTACTAGATTTGGCAGATAATTGGATACCGGGTTTCTCTGCTCCTCATTTCGAATCATCCTTCTAATATTAATTATACATTTGTTAATGAACTTTTTGATACTGAATGGTTGGGAATGTTAATCTCTTAATGGATCTCTTTCTCTCCTGATGTAGTCACTAGATTAAGGCAATTAGACTAAATTCAAACCCAAAGATGATTTAATGTGGATGCATACTAGGAATGGTAAATTTACTATTAAATCTGCTTATCGTGTCTACCAAAATGATATGGCTTCCTCGATGATCTTGTTTTTTGGAGAAAAGTTTGGGGTGTGTGACCTGTTTGCCTAAAATTAAGTTCTTTTATGGAAAATTTTCGCTTACATGTTCTTGGTTAATTCTCTTCTTTATGGGTATAATTATGGCCGTGGATGTTTGTTGTCCGTTGTCATAATCATGAGAAAGCGTTCGCATCTGTTCATCAATTGTTCCATTGCGAAACAAATATGGTCCGGTCTTTCTCTGTCTCCTGGTTTCGGGTGATTTAGATTAGTTGATGACTATTTTCTTGCTTGGCATGACTCCCGCTATGGGGGCCTCCCCTTTTATTGTTTCTTAGTAAGTGTTGGTCTTTGTAGTGTTTTGGTGCATCTACGGAAGTTAAGGTGTAATGTATCTTTTGGTGATGCTTCTATTGACATTAACAAGATCATTTTAGATACGAAGAGAATGATTAACTCTTATGTCTTTCCGCGAGATGCATAAGTCCTGTCTCTTATCATAATGTTAGGACTCTTAGAGAGCGAGGTGGAGCATTTATGTTTGTGGATGGTTCCTTCAAAAGTTTTCACATGGGTTTGGGTGTTATTTGGTGTGACATTGCGGGGAAATATAAATAGTGTTCGTCGATTTTGGATTGATTTACAAGCCGGTGGGAGTGGAAGGCTGCTTGCTCTAATTTTGGCCATCTCTTGGGCGGAAGAGATGAATCTTTCCAATGTCGTCTTCGTCGGTGATTGTCTTGGTGGTGCGGTTTGTTAATGGTGTCGGTGTTAATGTTGCACGGAGATCCAGGTGATCTTTTAAGTAAATGTCTGAGTTTGATTTCTTCTTCGGTGTCTTTTAAGGTAGTGTATATAAGCGTTTGAATAATCTCCTAAGTGATCGCCTTGCACGGCGGGCTAGGGAAATTTAGTCTTAAGAGTCTTTCGAGTTATGTTCCTTCCTTTCTGGTCTCTCTTGTTAAGAATGTAAACTTAAACAATATCTGTAATTCCCTGGTTTGTTAATGTATGGTGTGTTTCGTAGCAAAAAAAAAAAAGAATCATGTCTACCAATTTTGGCCTAAAAAATATAGGAAAACTGAGTTTTTTCATAGATTTGTTTTTTCTATACAGGAATCAATTTCTTAGGCCCAAATTTAACCAGGTTTTTTATGTCAATTAAAAAGAACTCGTCAAACAAAAAGAAGCAACAAAAATCCAATTTGTTTCAAAGTTGACTTAATGCTTTTATTTCAAGAGAAAATGGGTCATTTGTTAAAAAAATTTAAAACACGGTTCAAATGGATTTGGTAAAAATTTTATGGTGAAATGGACAAAAAAAATAGAAGGATGAAAGCTGGATTCATCCCGCCTTAAACTTAAAAATAGCAGATGAAGCGGATGCATCACTGGTGTAAAATAAAAATAAGAAAAAAATTTGAAAATGGGCCGAGGATGAAACGGTTACATCCGCCTATTTTTAAATTTTGTCCATTTAAACAGATTCTAAATCACCGTCCTTTCACTCATGAAATTTTGATTTTGGTCTTTTAACTAATTTTGTGTTATTTCAAAATATGCGATTTAGTATCTATGCCTTTTTTTTTTCTTTTTTTTTAATGGTTTTTTTTTTTTACTTTACAAGGTCGAAAACATGTATCCAAACATCCTAGTATCGGTGTTTAGTTCTATAATGAGAAATTCAATTAGAAAGAAGAAAGAATAGACCAAAAAAAAAAAAAAAATTGGTAATATCTTTTTGTATCTTTTAATTTTTCTTAAAAATTGTTAGATATGACTACCATACCGTTCAAAAGTGTTGTATATAGTTGGAAAAGTCAAGGATATGATTAAATTAGCAACTATTTACAAAGTGGGATTACAAATGCAGGTTATATCAGAGAATCACGTTTAAGTTTTTCATGTGCAACTTACGTGTCTAGAAAAACATAACACAAAAAGATAAAAAAATGGTGTTGGCGATGGCACCGCGTAAAGGTTGTTGAAGACGTGTTTCATTGTTGTTGAAGTGACCAAATGTAACTATATTTGACAGCGTAAAGTGCTCAGTCTAGGGTAGCAAAGTTGTTAAAGCAGCAAGTATAATATCTACATATGCAAGTGTCGACCATTGCCTTCTACCCTACAATTACAAACATCCGTACATAGCACATGTTGGATCTAAGGAACGCCAAAAATGGAGAGAATAAAAACAGACGTGTGAGACGCTTGGCATTTTTTTTTTTTTGATAAATAACTCAACATCATTGATTGCAAAGTTAGGAGTGCGCAGTGACTACCCCTTAACGGAATGACTACCCCTTAACGTACGGTGGGGTGGCAATGAGTACTTGGCACAGAAAATGATCATTTTACCCTTTGGTCTTCCAACTCCTTCTTTTGCCCATAACTTCTTCATACGAACTCACAATAGCTCAGTTCTTTCGCCATTGCCTTCGTCTTCTCGTCCTTTACAAAATGATGAGAAGGAAACCAAGATTTGAAGAGTTCCGCTTCTTTTTCTCCAAATGACTC